>CAUYLG010044537.1:0-33806 GCA_963573385.1 Cacajao melanocephalus | reverse complement strand
AGAGTCTCGCCCAGGCAGGAGGGCAGTAGCTCGAACTTGGCTTACTGCAACCTCCACCTCCTGGGTTGAAGTGAGTCACAGGCCTCAGCCTCCAGAGTAGCTGGGATTACAGGCACCAGCCACCATGCCCAGCTAATTTTTGTATTTTTAGTAGGGACAAGGTTTCACCATGTTTGGCCAGGCTTGTCTCCAACTTTGGCCTCAAGCTATCCACCCGCCTTGATCTCCCAAAGTGCCAGAATTACAGGTATGAG
Source organism: Cacajao melanocephalus (assembly GCA_963573385.1). Lineage (NCBI taxonomy): Eukaryota > Metazoa > Chordata > Mammalia > Primates > Pitheciidae > Cacajao > Cacajao melanocephalus. The sequence continues at coordinate 33,552 of CAUYLG010044537.1, read as the reverse complement.
CCACATGCTGCTGGCCCCTTTATTTATAATCACTGCCTTGAAAACTGGGATAAGAGTAGCTCCAAGGCCACTGACCTGAGGGGCAGGTAGCTCCAAGATAAACCCAGGGCAGTTCCTGTAAAATGTTTAGGGACAAGCATTTTCCATCAAAACAACATGAGGATATTAAAGAATATGTTAACCCAAAATATCTGAGACTGGTCTCAGTAAATTTAGAAAGTTTATTTTGCCAAGGTTAAGAATGTGCCAGTAACGGGAAGTCCTGATGACATGTGCCCAAGGTGGTTGGGGGGTACAGTTTGCCTTTATACGTTTTAGGGAGACACGAGATATCAAACAATATGTGTAAGATGTACATTGGTTCGGTTTTGTAAGACAGGACAACATGAAGTGGGGCTTCCAGGTTAGAAGCAGGTAAGAGACAAAAGGTTGCATTCTTTTGAGTCCTGGATCAGCCTTCCACTGAATACACAATTAAGTCTGGCTCAGTGAATCTGTAGTGTTACACAAACAATAGGACGGAGGGAGCAATCGGATATTCATTTGTCTCGGGTGAGCCTCAGAGGGATGGCTTTGAGTTCTGTCTGTCCTTTGTCCACAATGATTTCCTGTGGGCAAATTGTGAGGGAGGTATGTAGTTTCTTAACTTTGTAGCTATCTCATTTAGGAATAAAATGGGACGCAGATTTGCCTGACATGGTTCCCAGCTTGACTTTTCTCCTGACTTAGTGATTTTGGGGCCCCAAGATTTATTTTCCTTTCACAAATACTATGAAGAAAGGAGCTTGCTATGGACTGCTGCATCTTTGCCCCCAGGCACATTATACTGTACTTAAAGAATTTACTTCCTCAGGAATTGAGGCACCACCTTAGAGTTTGGGAGGAGGTGACAAATAAAGGTTAACATCCAAACTCCTTAAGCTGGGCAGTTAGGACAGTTTTCCACTGGGCCCTCCAAGCCATTCTCCCACCTGGTCCCTCCAAGCCATTCTCCCACCTGGTCCCTGACCTGCAAAGGTGAGACCTTTTGTTCTTTAGCCCTTACTGCTTCAGTTTTAGCCAAGCCATGCTGCACTTTTGAACAAGGCATCCCAGCTGTCACTTCCTCCAGCAGTTAACCCCTCTGTCCCTCCGTTTCCTCAACTAGATAACAGTAGGGTTGTCGGGAGGATGAAATGAGTTAATATGGGTAAAGCACTTAAAACAGTACCTGGCTGGCAGTGAGCTCTCTGTACTTGGTAGGTATTCTGTTACAATCTTCCCCTACCTTCTCTCTCTTGCCTATAAACCACTTGCTGTAGCCAAGCCAAGCCCAAGGGATCCTTTGGGGCACCGGCTCAGGAAGACCCCACCCCACTCCTTATTGGTCAATTCAGATCCAGCTCATATGTAAATGATAAGATGAAAGCCTGAGGACATGCTTTTGAGTCTGTTTGATCACGGAAACTGACAGGTTATCAGTAAGGAAAACGAAGTATAGCGGCATATTGGCCAGTCTCAAATCCTTGAAACGTGCAAACGTTAAAAAGTGAAAAGGGGCCGGGCGAGGTGGCTCACGCCTATCATCTCAGCACTTTAGGAGACAGACACAGGAAGACTGCTTGGGCCCAGGAGTTCGAGATCAGCCTGGGCAACACAGCGAGACCCCCATCTCTACAAAACATGTAAAAATTGTCCGGGTGTGGTGGTGCTCGCCTGTAGTCCCACATAGGAGGCTAAGGCAGAGGTTCCCTTGAGACCAGGATGTCCAGGCGGCAGTGAGCCGAGATTGGGCCATTGCACCCCAGCCTGAGTGAGAGCGAGATGCTGTTTTAAAAAAAAAAAAAAAAAAAAAAGGTGAAACATAGGTTTTACCTGTGCCTCCACGCCCCACTGTGCCCTCCTTTGCCCATCCAGAAGTCGCCTTGCGGTTCCATGCACGGGCGTCTACGTCCTACCTCGGGCAAGGGCTGCGGGCCGTGCGGCTTTGGGAGGAGGGGTGGCCCCGGCCCGACCTCAGTACCTGCTTTCCCTCTCACAGTCTAGCAACCGTCTTTGGCCCAAGTAATCTCCGTTCGCCTAATGCGGCGTGCCCCGCCTCCTTCCCGTGGCGACGGGCGGCTAAGGAACCGGAGCGGGCTCTACTCAGTGGTTTGGAGCCCCCCACGCCCCAAGTGAGCCTCAAGCGACTTCCACCTGGGCCAGTCGGGCCTCCGCGTCCCGGGCCGGTCCCCGCACAGGGCGGAGCTGGCCCGGCCCGGAGCTCGCCCCGCCCCGCCTCGCCGTAAGCTGACCGTGTGGCGGCCGGGCGGGGGCCTGGCAGGGGAGAAAAGGGGAGGAGAAAGGAGAGGAGGAAAGTGGAGCCTGGCGGGCCGGAGGGAGGAAAGGAAGGGGCGGAGGCGAAGGGCAGAGTGTGCCGGAGCGCGGGGGAGCCTCGGCGCGGGGCGCGTCTCGGAGCCCAAGTCGCGGCAGCAGAGCGGAGCCAGCCCCTCCCCTGCCCGGAGCCGCCCGCCGGGCCGTCCCGAGCGGCGACACCCCAGGCGTCCCGGCCCGCCAGCCAGGGCAGCCGAGGCCCCGGGACTCGGCCGTGAGCGCTGCGAGAGGGATGGTGGCGGCGGGGCGCGGGCCAGCGCGGGCGCCGTGAGCCGGAGCTGCGCGCGGGGCATGCGGCTGCGGCCCCCGGCCCTCGGCCCCCGCGCTCCGGCCCCCGCCCCGGCCCCGGCCCCGGCCGCCCGCCCGCCCCCGCGGAGTGCAGCGCCCGCGCCGCAGTTGAGGCAGGCGCCCCACCATGCCGCGGGCCCTGGCGCCGCTGTACGCCTGCCTCCTGGGGCTCTGTGCGCTCCTGCCCCGGCTCGCAGGTAAGCCGCGCCGCCCGCGGAGCCCAAAGAAACTTCGTCGGGCACACAGCCGCGGGCCGGCGTCTCGGAGGGGCGGGGAGCGCAGGCGGTGCCGGAGGGCGGAGGGCGCCCTCGGGGCACTCCCTGGTGGGCCAGTCGCTGGGGGACAGCCCCGCGGGGCTCTCCCTAACTGCGTGCGCCACCCCCCGCGCGCAGCCCCGCAGGGCTGTCGGAAGTCGCCTGTCCCCTCCTAGGCTGAGGAGGAGCTTCCCTTCCTGTGTAAACAGCCCGGTCGGGCTGCTGACCTAGCCCGCCAGCGCCCGCGCCCAGGGCACGGGGAGGACCGCCACCAGCCCTGACTTAGGGCCCGGACTCTCCGTTCGCGGGCACAAAGCGACCCTTGTGGCCGGCCGGGGACGGGCGGGCTGCCGGGGGGGATGCTGCTGGTGGCCGGTGCCCGGAGAAGCAAGGGAGGCTCGAAGCCCCAGCCGAAGCCCGGAGCCACCTCCGCTCTGGAGGGCTCGTCTCCTGAAACGCCGGGACACAGGGCCCAGAGCGAATCCTGGAGTTCGCTGCGCCTAGACCAGCCGCCTTCCTTTGAAGATACAGCCCCCCGCCCCGCCTGCCTGCTTCCTCCTCACCCTCACCCAGGCCACCGCAAACCCGAGGGGAGACCCGCGTCCCACCACGGCCCCCACCCCGGGACTTTATCAGATTCCTTCTGCCCGACTTTCTCCCGCGATTTGCACACACTCCGAGCCTCACACTCCCCTAACTGTGGTGGATTCTGGAGCAGAGGACAGGGGCTGTGGAGATTGCTTTAGCCCGACGCTGCCGTGGGCTGGCGTCTGTGCACGGATCCCTCGGTTACCTGCTCTTAAGTTTTCGGAGTTGGGAGAGGACCAGACGCGGCAGTTCGGAGGCCTTCGAGGAAGGATGCGCTTGTTTGGGATGCAGCCTTTCTCCTTTCCTTTAGGAAATAAGAGTGCTCTATTCACTTTCCAGCCGGAGATACTCGATTGCTCTCGTGAGCCAAGTGGTTGCCTGGCTGCCCGAGGGGAGGACTGTTCCCCCAGGCTGTCTCATTTACATGAAGGCAGTGGAGGTTTAGGTTTAAGAGTGGAGGAGGGGTCTGAGTAAACAGAAAATTCGTTCAGAACCTAATTAAAACGTAATACTGTAGCGGGTTTTTGTTTTTTGTTTTAAATGGGAAAATAATAACTCCAGAGGTTGGAGTAGATTCGTGGATTCCAAACACCCATCCGGCAGCCAGTGCCCATCGTGGATATTTTCATGGGTCTCTAGGGAAAGTGAAGAGAAGGAAGAAGTATCCTGCAACACACAGGAATGTATTGTTGTCAACACTCCCCTGCTCCACAATGACTTTCCTTTAGTTTGAAAGTAGGCACTTTTTTATTTTTTTGGGGGGGAAAAATGTTCCTTTAATACTTTTTAGTGATAATAGACAGTAGATTTTAATTTTGGCAAAATAAGGAAATCTGGCAATCCTATGTTAACCTCCCCTTCTCTTTTTCTGTTTCTTTTGTTTTGTTTTTAAATCTTAGTTCTCTTTGAAAATCAAAAGTTTAGAAACTGCCGAAGGAGATGGCTTCTAAGTTCCTCTCCAGCTTGACATTCTGTAATTCTGATAAACAAAATTATAATAATTTCCAGTTGCAATTTTTTTTTTTTTTTTTGAGTCAGAGTTTCACTCTTGTAGCCCAGTCTGTAGTGCACTGGTGCCATCTCGGCTCACTGCAACCTCCACCTCTCAGGTTCAAGCGATTCTCCTGCCTTAGTCTCTGGAGTAGCAGGGATTACAGGCACCACCACCATGCCTGGCTAATTTTTGTGTTTTTAGTAAAGTCGGGGTTTCACCAGGTTGGCCGGGCAGGTCTTGAACTCCTGACCTCAGGTGATCTTCCTGCCTCGGCCCCCCCAAAGTGCTGGGATTAAAGGCATGAGCCACCGGTGCCAGGCCGCAATAATTTTTAAAAATACATTATTTTCCACTTGCATCATGCTTTCTCTTTTTCAAAGTTCACGTCTTCACGGTGATGTCCATATTCTCACCTGGGCTTAGGAAGGAAGTGACTTGCCCTTCCCCTATACTTGGATCAGGAGTGGTGAACCAGGGACAATGTTGGTCCAGTGCCCTTTGTCCTACCTGACTCAGTGTAGGGAGGAGAAAAGCACTGAGCATGGTGGTTCGTTTGCAGCTCTTTTGGGTTCCCTTTTCCCATTGCTCATCTCTCTCTTTTTTTTTATTTTTTTATTTTTTGAGACGGAGTTTTGCTCTTGTTGCCCAAGCTGGAGTGCAATGGCGCCATCTCAGCTCACCACAACCCCTGCCTCCCAGGTTCAAGTGATTCTCCTGCCTCAGCCTCCTGAGTAGTTGGGATTACAGGCATGAGCCACCACACCCGGTTAATTTTGTATTTTTAGAAGAGACGACGTTTATCCATGTTGGTCAGGCTGGTCTCAAACTCAGGTGATCCGCCTGCCTTGGATTACAAGTGTGAGTGCTGGGATTACAGGTGTGAGCCACCACACCCAGCCTCCGCCCATTTCTTTGACCACTGGTTTTGGTGGTGGTGGAGCAAGCCATGTCACTGGCCTCCAGAACTTGCTGCTTACCTCTTAAGGCCCTGAAGCTTCTCAGGGTTAGCAGAGACTGACTCACATCTGTGTGATTTCTCCTAGTTTCTCAGTGTTGCTGAATTAACTTCAATATTTGTTTTTTTTTTCTTCCCTCCCTTTCTTTTCTTCTTGAAGCACTGCAGGTACTTTATTCAGGGTGTGCTTCTGTCTTGCTACTAGGAACATGATTTGAAAGAAACATACTTTGAGAAAAGAAAGGTGACCCTCAAGGCCGTGCCTGCCTGGGTGTCCCTGGAGCAGTGGCTGAGTGGCTCTCTCTGTTACTCTAACCTCACTTTCATCTCAGTATAGATTTCCAGCGGGAAACTGACCTTAGGTTTCAGGGACTCATTTGAAACAAGTCCCTGGCCGGCTGACAACCCCTTCCCGACCCCACCAAGGGTTATCTCCTGCTGTCTCTATTAACTTATGGCCAAGAGACTGCAGACTGAACCCTAGTATATGGTCATCCCACAAAACCAGGGCTCTCACTGAGGTGAGGCTTTTCCATGCTGCCTTTGCTAAGACAGAGAGGAGCACCGTCTTGATTCTGCTACACCACTGGAATTATGTGTGCTATCACATTCATTTCTTTTTAAAAAGCAATCAGATGTTCTTCTAGTGAATGCCCTGCACATCCTAAGAAAGCTCTTTGTTTTATTTAGTGGACTCTTGTTGGCAGCACCCTTCCCCTCCCCCTCACCCCCTACCACATTTCCTGTGGTCTGTGATGGGGTTGTTGGAATCTGGCTGTGTCTGCAGCTCTCTGTAGGTAACCAGGCACTGGTTTAGAGCTGACAGGACAATGAAATGCAAACAACGCGTCATTGGTCTGTAGACTGCTGTTTATCCTATGGATTTACATTTTAACTCCATCATCCTTGAGTTGGGGGAGCTTTTTATAAAGGGGATTGAGGCAGAAGAGGGCAGGGTCTAATTAGCTCTAATTAGTATTCCCCGCCTGCTTGTTCTCCATGCTTATTTAGCTACTGAGGCAACGGGGAATTAAAATATCTAAGTAGTTTGGCAAAAGGCCCTTTGTGCCTGTGTGCCCTGGTAACTACTTTTTCTTCTTCAGCTTGGCCATGGAAATATTCTGAGATGCTTTAACGATATCAGTAATGTGGGACAATTACATGCTACTTAATAATAGGGCCCCTTTCACATGGCAGTGTGCAGCTGGGTTAATGGGATAGGGTCTCTTTTCACAGGTATTTCCAGTTGGCTGGAGCTGAGGGCCTTGGAGAGCTGACTGCCATGGTTTGTTTTCCTTCTTTCCGGTTGGAATGGGATTAATGGCCTCTATAAATGTAAAGGAACACTTTATTTAGAGGCGCCCATTTGTTTCTGAGCTTCTTGCTTCCGTTGAATGCAGGGTTTGCTTCCCGGGCCGCTAGGTGAAAAGTTTGTTCCAAGACAGGCCTGACTCATCCCCTAAGGCCGATGTTTTGAAGGCACTGCAGGGTAGCCTGCCCTTTCTTCGTGGGATTCCCTCCCCAACTCCAGCCAGACGTTTTCAGAGCTAGTTGTCTCTTATAAAGCTGGGATCTACTTCTGCAACTTGTTCTCTTTAGTTATTCTCAGCTCTCACTCAGAGTGATCCTGAGATCCAACTCAAGTCAGATCATGTCTCTCTGCTTAAAACCTTCGAATGGCTTCCCAGAGTCCTGCCAGGCTCTGTGCACTCTGCCCCAACTTCCATGACTTTCCTTCCATGCTTCCGAGAAAGTTTCCTTCACCACTTTCCCTTCGCATCCTTTGCTCCAGCAGCATGGGCCTCCCACTGTCCCTCCAGCGTGCCAGCCATGCTCCCATGGCAGCTCTTCTCCCTACCTGGAATACTCTCCAAGATATCTGCATGACTGGCTTCCTCCACCCTGCAACCCTTTTCTTAGCGTCTCCTGCTCAGCCAAGTTTTCTCTGGCCGCTCCCAGCTAAAGCTGCAGCCTCTTCCCTATATCCCACGTTCTTTTAATCTGCTTACCTTCTTTAATTTTTATCCTTAGCACGCATCGCCATCTAATGTAACTACACATCTTGTTCACTGTCTATTTCCCCTAAGTAGAATTCTCCCTCAGCCAGGATGTGAGCTCCATGAATAAGGGAGTCTTGTTAGGTTTATTCATCTCTGTATCTTCCATGCCTAGAACAGTGCCAGACACATATTTGTTGAATGAATAAGGGATGAACCTGAATCTTGGTAATTGCGAGGTGAAGAGGAGATGCATCCCATCCTCAGTTCCCTGCTGCCTTCTACAGCTAGCTTTGAAGTCAGGGACTATGAATGTGGCGTCTTAGGAAGAAACATCATGGGAAAAAGAGATTCTGTTGGAATGTGTCAGGATTTTTTTTTTTTTTGATGGAGTCTTGGTCTGTCGCCCAGGTTGGAGTACAGTGGCGCGATTTCCGCTCACCACAACCTCCTCCTCCCAGGTTCAAGTGATTCTCCTGCCTCAGCTTCCCGAGTAGCTGGGATTATAGGCATGCACCACTGCCCCTGGCTAATTTTTGTATTTCTAGTAGAGATGGGGTTTCACCATGTTGGCCAGGCTGGTCTTGAATTCCTGACCTCAGGTGATCTGCCCGCCTCGGCCTCCCAAAGTGCTGGGATTACAGGCATGAGCCACCATGGCCAGTCTTGTGTCAGGATTTTTTGAGCTGGTGTGGAGGCCATTTGGTCCACTCCCTGAATTGTTTGCATGAGGAAGCTGAAGTTTACTTGAGGAAGTGACTTGCCCTAGGTCATATAACCAACAAGGACAGAACAATTCCTTGTATCTTTTATGCCCAGGATATTCTGTTCTCTTTCCCTGCATCCCTGGGTAGAGTAGAACTATCTCCTCCTCCTGCTCTCATGGCCCATTCCATTAGAGAGACTGGGGGCTGCAGCTGGGTTGTCTCATCTGCTACCTGGTGAATTGCCCAGGTCTAATTTACCTGTGTCCCTGACACAGCCACAATGCTTAGTGCTCAATTGAGCCCTCTTCTCCTCCAAGGATTTTAATGGCCTTAGAAAAACTTTATTTAAAATATTTTGGCCAGGTGTGGTAGCTCACACCTGTAATTCTAGCACTTTGGGAGGCCGATGCAGGTGAATTTCCTGAGGTCAGGAGTTCGAAACCACCCTGGCCAACATGGCAAAACCCAGTCTCTACTAAAAATATAAAAATTAGCTGGGCATGGTGGCATGTGCCTGTAATCCCAACTACTCAGGAAGCTGACACAGGAGGATCACTCGAACCTCGGAGGCCGAGGTTGCAGTGAGCTTAGATCACGCCACTGTACTCCAACCTGGGCAACAGATAGAGACTCTGTTTCAAAAATCAATCAATCAATCAATCAATCAATCCCTTTACATATATACTTCTTTTTCTTTTCTTTTTTTCTTACTTTTTTTTTTGAGATGGAGTCCCGCTCTGTTGCCCAGGCTGGAGTACAGTGATGTGGTCTGGACTCAGTGCAACCTCTGCCTCCCGGGTTCAATCGATTCTCATGCCTCAGTCTTCCAAGTAGCTGAGATATAGGCACATGCCACCATGCCCGGCTAATTTTTTGTATTTTTAGTAGAGATGGGGTTTCATTATGTAGGCCAAGCTGGTCTTGAACTCCTGACCTCAGGTGATCTGCCTGCCTCAGCCTCCCAAAGTGCTGGGATGACAAACATGAGCCACTGTGCTTGGTGTCTCTCTTATTTATATATATTTTTTAGAAAGACAGAATCTCGCTCTGTCACCCAGGCTGGAGTGCATTGTCATGATTGTGGCCCACTGCAGCTTTGAACTCCTGGGCTCCGTTGATCCTCCCACCTGGTCCTTGCAAGTGTTGGGATTACAGACGTGAGCTAGTGTGCGTGGCCTTAAAAAAAAGCTTTCTAAAAATTGAGAGCAGTTTTAGATTTCCAGAAAAATTGAGAAGATAGTGCAAAGAGTTCCCATCCACCTCACACCCAGTTTTGCCTATTATTAACAGCTTACATTAGTATGGTACCTTTATTACAATTAATGAACCATATTGACATTATTATTAACTAAAGTCCATCAGTTTAGATTTCCTTAGTGTTTATCTAAGTCTTTTTTCCATTCTGGGATCCCATCCAAGATACCACAATACACTGAGTTGTCATGTCACCTTGGATTCCTATGGCTGTGACAGTTTCTCAGTCTTTTCCTTGTTTTTTATGGAAAAGCAAGGAAAGTACTGGTCAGATATTTTGTAGATCATCCCCCTCTTGGGATTTGTCTGATGTTTTTTCCCATGATTAGACAGAATTCGGTGATTTTGGAAGAAGAACATAGAGGTAATCAATTGCCTTTTTTAAAAATTACCTTTTGATAGGTAATATATTCCCATAATTTTTTAAAAGTATAACTCATATCAAGTGAGAAGACTCTCTTCCTTCATGTTGCTCTTCAGTGCAGGATATTTCTGTGACCCCCTTTCCTAAACAGATTATTCCTATATAATTCCTATTGTAAAGCTAATAAGCTTTCTTATGTATCCTAAGGGTTTCTATGCATATGTTACAAATATCCCTCTTCCATTTTTATTCAAAGGCAGCACAAAACACAGTATGGATCTTGCTTTTTATTTTTAACTTAGCTTCATGTCAATACAGAGAGCATGCTCATTCTTTCTTTACAGCTGTGTAGTACTCCATTGTATGAATTGGTGTTTTAAAAATAGAAGTCAGATCTGTAAGGCTGGTATTGTTGAGTGTTGTGCAGATGTCTGATGTTCATAAAGGCAGTCTAGGATGAGAACTGCTGGGATAGAACCTTTCTAGAGCATTTTTGCATTTCATGGTAACATGTAGACATATAGATGTTTAGTTGCAAGAGTCTGTACTGGGACTCTTTTGTCCATTGTGTGACAAATGTGAGGGCCTGATTCAGGGTGTGGGGAGAAGCATTCCAGGGCATTGCCAACTTCAAGGCAGAAAGGCCATTCTAGCTTCTGTATTCACTTCTGTTATCCCACTGAATATTCTGGATCAGGAAATGCCAACTGCAGGTATATGTCTGTTTTAGTAGTAGTTGTCTGATCTTGGACCTCTGGGGTGTACAGAAGTGGGGAGAGGCTGAATGGAAGGAGGCCAGCTAGGAGGCTATGGCAGGAATTTAGACCAGAGGGCCTGGCTTGGGCTCTTGGGGCTGGAGGTTGCAGGCAGGAAGGGTTGGCTTAGGATAAACGTTTCTTGCATCTTAAAGGAATGACCAACCGGACGTGGTGGCTCCCTGGATGACTGATAAACACAGGGGTGAGTCAGTAAATTTCAGAAGAACATATTTTTAGATTATAGTTTGCAGTAAACCCTGGGCTTCAGAGACATTAAGCAAAAGAGATACAGGGAGTTGCCACTGAACTGAGAATAGTCACTATGCAGATAGCAACAAAGATGAGATGTGGCCATCGTCTGGGCTGCTAGTTCCTGTTTCCATGACCTGGACCTAACACTCTGACATTTGTGAACTCTGGCTGTTTAGTTTTTTATTCATCGCTTCCTTCCTTTTCAAAATGCTCATTGGTGCTGAGTGACTCATCCAGCAAAGTCCAAACTTTGAAATATTAATAGGTGGAGAGAGGAAAGATGCCAAGGGAGTGAGTCTGGCACTACATGTATCAGCATACAGCCTGTGGTTTTGGATCTTGGAGTACCTGCCCAGTACCTGTACCTGGCACACTGTGAGTTCCTGGACATCAAGGGCTGGTGGATCATTCATCTGTGCATCTCTAGCATCCCCCAGTCCAGTGCTGAGCATATAGGGTGTGTTGAATGCAGAGTTGCCTGGATTTGAATCACTAAGTGAGCCGAGTGTGGTAGCTCATGCCTGTAATCCTAGCACTTTGGGAGGCTCAGGCAGGAGGATCACTTAAGCCCAGGAGTTTGAGAGCAGACTGGGCAACATGGCAAGACCCTGTCTCCACCAAAAATTAAAAATTAAAAAAAAATTAGCCAGGTGTGGTAGTGTGTACCTGCAGTCCCAGCTACTTGGGAGGCTGAGGTAGGAAGATCACTTGAGGCCGGGAGTTTGAGGCTACAGTGATCATACCACTGCACTCCAGCCTGGGCAACAGAGCCAAACCCTGTCTCAAACAAATAAGAAATCAAAAAAAGAAAACTCACTGAGTAAATTCATTTAAAATTAGGAGGTTATCAGCACAGGCAGGTCCAGCTTCCCAGTAGGTTGTGTTCAGACCTTCTTGGTCCACATTTGGGCCTGGGATGGCTTTTCCTCCTGAAGTAAGGTGAGGCGCGGTGGGTGGGTCCCAGCAGCACCAGAGCCTCCTGCTGCAGGCCTCACTGGGTGAGGTCAATGAGGATGAGGAGGCCGAGAGTTCAGGTTTAGGGCTGGTGGAAACCTTTGTTCTCACCCCCTGTGGGCTCTCAAAGCTTCTCTTCCTTTCTTCCTAGTCTCTCAGGTTCTGGCTGTTTCTCCCTCCCCTTCTGTCCCAGCTACCATCCTTATCTCAATTGGTATTTCTTCCTTCTAAAGTCCCTGGGGTGACATGGTAAAGCTTCCTTCCCCTCTCCACCACCTCCTGCACCCACCCCTCTCCCAGTCAGCAATTTTACCATTTGCAATTTCTGTGAGTTTTTGCTGCTAGTGACAAAGGAGAGGCAGGGAGTTAAAATTAGCAAATTAGGGAAATGTTCCAGTTGCAAGACTGGTTTGTTTTTTTAAATCCCGATTTTGGCACTTCTCTTTTATTTTTTAAATGTTTCTTTTCTTTTTTCAGCTTTTTGGAGGTATGGTTGACAAATAAAAATTGTATATATTTGATACAATGTTTTGCTATATGTATACATTTGCAGTGATTACTACAATCCAGCTAATTCACATAGTCTTCACCTCCCATAGTTACCTTTATGTGTGTGTGGTGAGAGTGTTTAAGATCTACTCTCTTAGCAATTCTCAAGTATACGATGCATTATTATTAACTGTAGTCACCATTCTGCATCATAGATCTCCAGAACTTATTTATTCTCTCTGACTGAAACTTTGTACCCTTTAACCATCTCCCCTTTCTCCACCCGACCCCTACCAGCGATGGCAACCACCATTTTACTCTCTGTTTCTCTGAATTCAACTTTTTTTGACTCCACATATAAATGACATAATGCAGTATGTCCTTCTGTGCCTGACTTAATAGTCTTCTCCAGGTTCATCCTGGAATGATTTTCTCCATTTTTTTTAAGGCTGAATAGATTCCATTGTATGTCTGTATATACCACTTTTAAAAAATATCACATTTTCTTCATCTGTCTGTTGATTCCATATCTTGGGTGTTATGAATAGTGCTGCAAGGAACATGGGGGTGCAAGTATGTCTTCAACACACTGATTTCATTTTCTTTGGCTATATACCCAGAAGTGGAATTGCTGAGACACACAGTAGTTCTAGTTTAAGGAATCTCCATACCGTTTTCCCTAATAGCTGTACTAATTTACATTCCCACCAACAGTGTACAGAGTTTCCCGGTTCCCTTTTATCCACATTCTTGCTAGCACTGGCAATCTTTTGTCTTTTTGTTTTTTGGGGAAAAAAAAAATCTTGCTCTGTCGCCCAGGCTGGTGGGCAGTCGTGCCATCTTGGCTCACTACAACCTCCGCCTCCCAGGTTCAAGTGATTGTCCTGCCTCAGTCTCCAGAATAGCTGGAATTACAGTCATGCACCACGATGCCTGGCTATTTTAAAATTTTATTTTATTATTTTTTTTAGTAGAGATGGGGTTTCACCATGTTAGCCAGGCTGATCTCGAACTCCTGACCTCATGTGGTCTACCCGCCTCAGTGTCCCAAAGTGCTGGGATTACAGGTGTGAGCCACTGTGCCTGGGCTGTCTTTTTAATAACAGCCGTTCTAACAGGTATGAAGTGATAGCTTATTGTCATTTTAACTTAGGTTTCCCTGATGATTAGTGATGTGGGACATTTTTTCATATACATGTTGGCTATTTGTATGTCTTCTTTTGGAAAATGTCTATTAGGTCCGTTGCTCATTTTTCTTTTCTGTTTTTTTTGAGACAGAGTCTCATTCTGTCGCCCAGGCTGGAGTTCAGTGGCGTGCTCTTGGCTCACTGCAGCCTCTGCCTCTTGGGTTCAAGTGATTCTTGTGCCTCAGCCTCTCGAGTAGCTGGGATTACAGGGGTGCACCACCATATCCAGCTAATTTTTGTATTTTTAGTAGAGACAGGGTTTCACCATGTTGCCCAGGCTGGTCTCAAACCCACCTCAGTCTCAGGTGATCCACCCACCTCAGTTTCTTAAAGTGCTGGGATTGTAGGCATGAGCCACCATGCCTGGCCTGTTGCTTATTTTTCTAATTGGGTTGTTTCCTTAACATTGAGTTGTTTGAATTCTTTATGTATTTGGATATTAATCCCTTATCAGGTATATGGTTTGCAAATATTCTCTTGCATATAGTAGGTTGTTTCTTCACTCTGTTCTTTTCTGTGCAGAGCTTTTTAGTTTGATAGAATTCCATTTGCCTATTTTCATTTTTGTTGCCTGTGCTTCTAGGGTAATTTTCAAAAATAATTGCCTAGTCCAGTGTCAGGAAGCCTTTCTCGTATGTTTTCTTTTGGCAGTTTTACATTTCAGGTGTTACATTTAAGGTTTTAATCCATATTGAGTTGATTTTTAAAATACAGTGTGAGATAAAGGTCCAGTTTCATTCTTTTGTATGTGGATATCTGGTTATCCCAAAATCATTTATTGAAGAGACCAGCCTTTCCACATTGTGTGTTCTTGACCACTTTGTTGAAGATCAGTTCACTGTAAATGCCTGGATTTATTTCTGAGAGTTTTATTCTGTTCCATTGGTCTATATGTCTGTTTTTATGCCAGTACCATGCTGTTTTAATTATAATTGCTTTGTAGTATATTTTGAAATCAGGTAATACAATACCTCCACCTTTGTTCTTGGTTACAATTGCTTTGGCTATTCAGATTTCATACAAACTTTTGTGCTTTTGTATGAATTTTAGGATTGCTTTTTCTATTTCTGTGAAAAACACCATTGTAATTTTGATAAAGAGTGAATTAAATTTTTACACTGGATAGCATGGACTTTTTTTTTTACGGTTTACAATAGCATGGACATTTTAATAATATTCTTCCAAACCATGAGCACAGGATGTCTTTCCATTTTGGGATGGTTCTTCAGTTTCTTTTCTTTTCGTTTCGTTTGTTTTCTTTCTTTCTTTCTTTTTTTTTTTTTTTTGTCTTTTGGGACTGGGTCTCCCTCTGTTGCCCAGGTTGGAGTGCAGTGGTATGATCATGGCTCATTGCAACCTTGACCTCCTGGGCTCAAGTGATCCTCCTGCCTTAGCTTCTGGAGTAGCTGAAACTACAAGTGCATACTACTACACCTAGTGAAATTTTGTCTTTCTTAGAGACAGGGACCCTATCTTGCCTAGGCTGGTTTCAGACTCCTAGTCTCAGGCAATCCTCCCGCCTTTGCTTCCAAAATGTTGGGATTATTGTAGGCGTGACAACATGCCCAGCCTTGGGTTTTTCTTATTTGACCTATTAATAGATATGTTGAATCAATGGCTTTCCTCTATCATAATTCAGCATTGTATTCCTGGGATACATGGCTTCTTTCAGTACACTGTAAATTTTGATGTGAGAGTATTTGATTTAGGATTTTCTTTTTTTAAAAATGCCTGAATAAAACCGATCTGTTCTTTTTTCTTTTCTTTTTTTGTACTATTTTTGTCATTTTGGACGGACTAAATGTAAAGTGGCCTTGTTCTCTCTCAGCGAAAGAGGATTTTCTGAGTTATCGGGGAAATGAAAATCCAAGTGGGCCCAGCGGAAGAAATGGAAGTTCCTAACACAAGTGTGCATGCTTGGTGAATGCTTCAAAAACTCAACGTGCAGCCTCGGCAAATGAGCCTTAACCTGCAATTAGCATTGGGAACTGCACCCTTCAGACTCAGAGAGGTCTGCTGTTAAAGAAGGAAGTAATTCCCCCGACTTATTCAAAGGCCTGATCCATGAAATTTATAGCCAGGAACTAATTGGTGCATCTTTATCTTGCTTTAAAGGTCTCAACATATGTGCTAGTGGAAGTGCCACCTCATGTGAAGAATGTCTGCTAATCCATCCAAAATGTGCCTGGTGCTCCAAAGAGGTATGTGGGTGGGGGTGGGGAGGATGAAGGAAAGAAATGTTTCGAGGGTGAGGGTGAGGATGGGGCAACAACACAGCACACCAATTCGCTGTATGTAAAAACCCTATGCAGATTCTGTAAGCTCCTTCTTCCCCATCAAGCCAGAGCAATGATAAATCCAAGTTTATGAAACGATAAGTTAAACTGGGTTTCTTGATAGTGTGGAATGTTAATTCTATTTTGGGGAAACAAGACTTTCCTTCTCTTTTGTTTGGAAACCAGTTAGGATTCTTCTATAGTTTTCTGGTCTTTGGTATAAGAACTCCAAAAGACCTGAGCTTGCGAACTGAGTTTGTTGCGTAATGATTCAAAACCTATCTAGATGGGTGGCATGTTGGTGGAGGCCGGTCATCTTAGTGGGCTTACTTGAGAATAAATATTAGGAATTAGCCTTTATGGAATGATTTTATTTAAAAATAATGGCTTCCATTTCTTTAAGCCTTTTAGGAGGAGATATAGGATTGGGACAATGTTAGGTTATTGATATCATAAAGCAATGTGGGCTGGGTACGGTGGCTCACACCAGCACTGGAGGAGGCCAAGGCAGGAGGATTGCTTGAAGCTTGAGCTCAGGAGTTTGAGACCAACATGGGCAACATAGCGAGACCCTGTCTCTACTAAATAAATCAGGAAAGAAAGAGGGAGGGAGGGAGGGGAGGAAATGTAACATGGTGGGCTAATCAGAAAATGATCGATTTCTAAATTTCCTGTCTTGAGGGAAATTTCTGGGTCACAAACCCTCCCTGTATAAATGCCCCATTAAGGTTATTTGTTAAAGAACCCAGGACTTGCTGTTTAGGACTGGCTCAGTCTGCAACTCAGTGTGTGGTCCCTGTCAGGAGGACCAAGAGATGGCTTTCAGGAGACTGGGGTTATTCTCCATCATGGCAGCCTCAGAGCTCTAGGGATTCCTTTAACTTATGATGGCTAAAAATGATCATGTGGGGACTCTACTAGATGTCATACACTTGTACGTCGTACAGTATCTCTGATCCTCACAATAGCTCTATCAGGTGGGTGTAAGACACTTGTTTTATTGATGAAAATCTGAGGCTCGGAGCAGTAAAGTGATTCACTCAAGGTCACACAAGTGTGCCAAAGCTGGGGTTTTAATCTGACTTCTGAGCCCAAGCTTTTCCCTGCAGACTACATGGCCTCTTGCTTGCTATGTGAACTCTCTAAAACGTCAATTTTAAAACTTTGAGCGTTCTCAGTTTACTTTGAGAGAGGAATCTTTCCAACATATAAACCTTTAATCGCATTTGTGATTAGTTGTACCATCTTTGTTATGACTCTTCTTAATCTTCCTTTCGTTCTCTGTGACCTGCAGGGCAGATCCAAGCTCTGTGGCTCCTGCCTTCCTCCCACTGTCATCTCTTGCCTGACAGATATTTAGCCAGAGGGAACCACCTGCAGATCCCCAGAGAGCCCAGCTTAATAAATCCCTGCTTGATCTTCCTGGTGTTGCTCCTTCTCACCAGAGAGCCTTCCTGGCTTTTTCTTTTTCTTTCTTTCTTTCTTTCTTTTTTTTCTTTTGAGACACGATCTTTCTTGGTCTGTCACCCAGGCTGGAATACAGTAGTACAGTCGTAGCTCACTACAGCTTCCACTTCCTGGGCTCAAGCAATCCTCCCATCTCAGCCACCAGGTAGCTGGGACTACAGGTATGTGTCACTATGCTCGGCTAATTAAAAAAGTTTTTTTTAGCGATGGGATCTCTCTATGTATTCCAGTCTTGTCTGGAACTCCTGACCTCAAGGGATTATCTTGCCTTGGCCTCCCAAAGTGCCAGGATTACAGGTGTGAGCCACCATGCCCGGCCCTCCTTTCCTTGACTGATACCTTGTTTTGTCGTTTTTAAGATTCATTTCAGGCCCAGTGTGCAGTGGCACACACCTGTAATCCCAGCACTTTGGGAAGCCAAGGCAAGTGGATCACTTGAGCTCGGAAGTTCAAGACCAGCCTGGGCAACATGATGAAACCCCATCTCTACAAAAAAAAAAAAAAAAAAAAAAAAAAGAAAAAAAAATTTGGTCAATGTGCCGGTGCATGCCTGTAGTCCTAGCTACTTGGGGAGCTAAGGTGGGAGGATCGCTTGAGCCGAGGAGGAGGAGCTGTAGTGAGCCAAGATGGCACCACTGCACTCCAGCCTGGGCAACAAAGCAAGACCCTGTCTCAAAAAAGAAAAAAAAAATTAGTTCAACTTCATCTACTCCATAAAGACCTGTGTATCTGACTGTCTCCATCTGTCCATCCATCCATCCATCCATTTGTCTGTATATCCATTTGATATGAGAATGTAAGCTCCCTCCATTGGAGTGTTAGGGACAGGGGTTCTATCTGTTTTCCTCATTGCTGTATTCCCGAATGGTGCTTAGCACATAGTAGTTGCTCAAAGGATTTTACTGGATGGGTATTTATTGTATGTCTGCTAGGTGCAGGCCATGACTACCTCTTTGTCCCCCA
This sequence comes from Cacajao melanocephalus, assembly GCA_963573385.1. NCBI lineage: Eukaryota > Metazoa > Chordata > Mammalia > Primates > Pitheciidae > Cacajao > Cacajao melanocephalus. The sequence continues at coordinate 15,453 of CAUYLG010044537.1, read as the reverse complement.
TACTCTGCTTTTTTAGCACTTATAACCTCTTTCTGTTTTAATTTGTTTTCATGCCTGTTACCCACTAAATCATCATCTCCTTGAGAAACTAAACTGTCTTATTCATTTTGGATACCCAGTATCCAGCCAAGAATCTGGCGGGAATTTGTATTTGATAAAAGAGTACTGTTAAAAAGACATGGAGTTAGAAAACCAAAGTTTCAATCAGCTTTGCCATGATTTACTCTTAATTTTTTGATATGTAAAATGAAAATGACAGTTCCAAACCTCCAGCATGACTGGGAGTGTAAAATGAGATCGGTGCATGAGAGGACTTGTGGATGGGGCTGATTATCTGAGCCTCCTGAATGGCTGCCACTGTCATCCATGAGTATTTTCTAGTGAGATGTAGCTAGAAAATCCAGAAGCCTGGGTCCATTTTTACTTTAAGTAGCTTCCTTCCTTGTGCTAGTACTTCCACAAGTCAGACTTCCGGATGCTGACAGCAAATGAACGTGTCCCTAGGAGCTTGTTATCACTACACTTGGGGTCCCTGTCCAGCCCACTGGGCTCCCTCTCTGCTCATCAGGAGCCTCATTCTTAGCTGAAGAAATTCCTATGATCCCTGCCCTGGAACACAGCTTCCCATCTTCTTTGGGGATGACCTTTCCCCGGAGCATGTTTTAGAGAGCCAGGTTAGGAGAGTTCAGGAATGGTTATACATTATTCATTTATTTGAGGTAGGGTCTCACTCTCAGTGTCCAGGCTGGAATGCAGTGGTACAATCATGGCTCACTGCAGCCTCGACCTCCCAGGCCAGGTGATTCTTTCACCCAGCTTCTTGAGTAGCTGGGATTACAGGTGTGTGCCACCACACCTGGCTAATTTTTGTATTTTTAGTAGAAATGAGGTTTCACCATGTTGCCCAGGCTGGTCTTGAACTCCTAGGCTCAAGTGATCTGCCTGCCTCTGCCTCCCAAAGTGCTGGGATTATAGGCGTGAGCCACCACACCTGGCCATGAATGGTTTTGATCAACCCCAGCCCCTTAGCAAGACTGAATAAGTGTGGCTGGGTGCCTTCTTAACTGTATATCCCAGGACATCATCAAAGAAGTAATGAGCATATGATGTGTGTGTACACTGAGGGTTGCTGCTCAGAAGACAGCCGGTGAGGGACAGGTTCCCAACTATGAGGATGAATCCCATGGCACATTGCATGGGGATTCCCCTGCTCTAGATACCATTTTCCCTTTATTTTACTTGAGGTGGGAATGGGGACTCCTTATCCCTGCATTTCACATCCCTTGTAACCTAATTCCACGGCTCCTGGCTCCGTCTCCTCCCACAGATACCATGTGTGAGTTCACCCGTGTCCTTCCCCACAACCCCCTGCACGGTGCCCTTGCTGGTTCTCTACCAGTTGGCTCCGCGCCACATCAGCCCTAGCTGTCTTGGCTTTGTTTTCTTTTCTTTTTTTTTTTTCATTTTTAATTATTTAGTTTATTTATTTTCGGAGACAGGGTCTTACTCTCTTGCCCAGGCTACAGGGCGGTGGTGTGATCATAGCTCACTGCAGCCTCAATCTCTCAGACTCAAGTGATCCTCCCACCTTAGCCTCCTGAATAGCTGGGACTATAGGCCTATCCCACAACACTCGGACAGTTTTTTTTATTTTTTATTTTTTAATTTTAATTTTTGGTAGAGAACAGGTCTATGTTGCCCAGGCTGGTCTTGAACTCCTGGGCTCAAGTGATCCTCTCGCCTCAGCTTCCCGATGTGCTGGGATTGCAGACAGTGAGCCACTATGGCTGGCCTCTTGCCTTTGTTTTCTCACTATGGTTTACCTGAGGGTTTCAGACTTACTTTCTGCCTTCATGTCCAGAGTTGCCAGACTCTCTGCCACTCTGAGACCAGGATGTGTGGGCCACTGCCTGTCCTGGCCTGTCCACATCACCCTGCTTCTCTGCAACATACTCCTTGCCCTGTTCTAGACAGCCTTGGCCATTTGCCTCTTGGCCACCTTCTCAGCCACTTGTGATGCTGTTTGTACAGCACAGCTTAAGACACATATATTAGTCCATTCTCACATTGCTGTAAGGAAATACCCAAGACCGGGTAATTTATAAAGGAAAGAGGTTTAATTGACTCACAGTTCAGCATGGCTGGGGAGGCCTCAGGAAACTTACAACCATGGTGGAAGAGAAGACATGACAACTTCACAAGGTGTCAGGAAGGAGAAGTGACAAGCAAACAGGGAAGAGCCCCTTATAAAACTAACAGATTTCATGAGAACTCATTCACCATCAAGAGAATAGCATGGGGGAAACGGCCCCCATGATTCAGTTGTCTCCACTTGGCCTCTCCCTTGACATGTGAGGATTATGGGGATTATAAGGATTACAATTCAAATGAGGTTTGGGTGGGACACAAAGCCTAACCATAGCAACATACAAAAACCCCAGCAGTTTATGATCTATTTTGTCCATCATTTTTTAAAATGGACATTTTGTCTTCACCCTACGATTGTAAATTTTACAACCCAGTCCGTTGTCTCGAGGAATGTGCCTGGAAGAGAGTGTGCAGATGCTTCCAAGGCAGGGCATAGGGGTTGCCTGCATTCTTCCTACTCACAGTGTTGCCTAAAACCCAGTCACATGGCAATGTCTAACTGCAGTGAGAACTGGGAGACTTGCTTTGTGCCCCAGAAGAAAGGGAGAATGGGCTCAGTGTACTGGCAGCTTATGCTCTTGTCACTTGCAAGAGGACAGTGGTTTGGGAGAAGTGGGCAAGGCTGAGGGATGAGAGCTCCCTGTGAGAACAGAAAGCAGGGTTGGGGAAAGCGAGAGAGGAGGCAAAGGCAGAGATTGCACTTAGGACTTGCAGAAGCTGGGAGGTTTTCAGGGTGTGAATATGAGGCTCTGTGAAATGATGTGGCTGTGGGCAGTACCAGGCTGCTGTGAAATCCAGGAGAGGACCAGGTTAGGCAAGGCCACCACTGTGGAGCTGAAATCTCACAGGGAGAAGAACAATGCAGCCTGAAGTATTTGGATGTGTGGAAATGGGGTCGGGCGTGGCAGAAGACAGTGAAGCCTGGGCTGGGGTGAGCGGTCTTTGCCTGGGGAAGTGGATGCAGAGAAGAATAAATGAAGCATCGGTAGGATTGGAAGTAGGAGCATGAGGAGGAAGACAGGTGAGAGGGTGGGAAGCAAGATGGGTCAACTGAAATGAAAAGAATCAATATTCAATCCCGCTCACATAAACTATAGATTCCTTAAAGAACATCTCCTTGTGGTCAGACTAAGTGAAAGAAATAATATTGGCCTATTGTAGACACTTCATAAATATTTGTTCAATGAATTAAATGAGTCCATTGAAAGCTGGCAGAGGGATTTCTCCATCTCCCAGGCAAAGAGTCTATACATGGCAGTGTATTGTTGGCACACATTTTGGTTGTCATCAGCTGCCTTGCCCTCAAATCCCTGAGGGTTCTGCTAAGTTGGGGCTGCAGGCTTGGCTGGTCATGTGGCCAGACCCTGCCGTATCCCAGCCAGAAAGGTCGGCCTCAGCAAGAAGCCAGCTCCCCGCCTGCGTCCACTTCTCCCCTGGGCTCTCTGCCTGTTTACCAGTTTGTTTCTTCCCTCTTCATCCCAGGGATTGGGCACACTGGCCTCCTTTCTTGCTTGGGTTCCTTTTGTTCAAGGGCCTACAGTTTCTCAACTCTTCCACTCTGTTTCAGAAACAAACAAGAAGTTGTCCTTTCCCCCAAAACAATCACCCTCACTTTTTTTAGAGTTTTAGCCTTCAGCCATAGTGGGCAGGATGGCACTCAAATAATGTAATGTCTGGTCTGGCATAGAGGAACCTGAATGCACTGGCCGTGATGCTGGACAGCTGAGCACCCATTGAGCACCAGCCTTGATAGCAGGAAAAGAGATCTTGATTAGCAAAAAAATATATAGGGGAGCTGGGTGTCATGGCTGACACCTGTAATCCCAGCATTTTGGGAGGCCGAAGCAGGCGATCACTTGAACCTGGGAGTTTGAGACCAGCCTGGCCAACGTGGCATAAACACACACACACACACACATACATGGAGTCAGGTGTTACATTGTTATAATAAGCAGCAAACCTCATCTTACCCTCCATGTAACAGTGATGGTGGGGTGAGTGAGCATGGTGGCTTACAATAAGTTGCAAACACCTGTGTTCTAACAACTATTATTACCACTTAGTGACTAAAAGCAGCAAAAGACCAGGCCTGGTGGCTTATAGCTGTGATCCCAGCACTTTGGGAGGCTGAGGCAAGAGGATTGCTTGAGCCCAGGGGTTCTAGAGCAACCTGGGCAACATAGCGAGACCTGGTCTCTACAAAAAATTAAAACATTAGTGGGGTATGGTGGCATGTGCCTGTAGTCCCAGCTATTTGGGAGGCTGAGGTGGGAAGACAACTTGGTCCTTGGACGTTGAAGCTGCAGAGTGGCAAATCACATCACTGCACTCCAGCCTGCGTGACAGAGCGAGACCCAGTCTCTCAATAAAAGCCAAAAAGCTACACAGGATGCCTCAAGTTTCTGTTCTCATTCTGTTGCTTTTCTCCTTTGGAGAGTTTGTTGAGGGCATTTCTGGAGACCAGGGATCAGTGCTTTGTTTGTGTGCGGTAACCTCTTCAGCCTAGAGTACAGGGGCCATCGGTAAGCCGTTGTGTTGTGTCCCATTAGAAGCCCATCCTGGAGCTAGTTTCCATTTTTCCCTGTTGAGATGAAGTCCCCACTCCTTTTCTATAGCTTGAGGCCCCTCTGTACCTGTTTCTCCGCAAGAGGATATTTATCCCTCATGTTTGGTAGGTAACAGATCTGTGTATTTAGGGCAGCAAAGAAATACTGCCTTCAGAAGGATGAAATCTGTGGGCCCAAAGTTTGTTTCCTGCTGTAGACTTGGCAGTGGCCTTGGCTAAGATGGGAGGCACATGTAGCAAAGAGCACTGGATTTGGGCCAGAGAAGCCTGGACCAGATGAACTTTGACTTCTTGGGTGAACTTAGGCATGTGGACCTCTGATCCCCACCTGTGGAAACCAGGGCATGGCACTAGGTGATGCAGTCAAGGGCCCTTCCCCTTGGAACTTCCTATGTCCGACATCTGGCAGAGGGTCTGAATGTCAGTTCTCTGGGATCTGAAGCTCTTACACCCTCAGACGTAAGGATGTCATTCATGTGAGGAGGATTTTCTTTTTCTTTCAACTTTTATGTTAGATACAGGGGGTCCATGTGCCGGTTTGTTGTATGGGGATATTGTACTCAAGTAGTGAACATAGTACCCAACAGGTAGTTTTTTGACCTATAACCTCCCACCCCAGTAGTTCACAGTATCTGTTGTTCCCATGTTTATGTCTGTGGGTGCTCAGTGTTTAGGTCCCACTAATAAGTGAAAACATGGGATTTGGTTTTCTGTTCCTGCATTAATTAGCTGGGGAAGGAGGATTTTCTTAATCATGAGTCTGCCTTTTCTCCAAGACTTTATGATTTGAGTTGTCTGTATTTATTGAATTCAGAGCTTAGAAATATAGGTATCCAGACATTTTCTTTCCTTTTTGTTTTTAACCTTAAACTATTAAAGATTAAGGGACATTTTCTTGATTTATAATGTTTGTATACCAAGAAGGTCGTAGTCATTACAAGATATGCACCTGATCTCTGTCATTTTGGTTTTCTCTCTTTAAATATGCATCTATCCTTGTTCAAAATTCAAATATCTAGGCTGGGCGTTGTGGTTCACGCCTATAATCCCAGCACTTTGGGCAGCCAACCTGAGGTCAGGGGTTGGAGACCAGCCTGGTCAACATGACAAAACGCTGTCTCTACTAAAAATACAAAAATTAGCCAGGCATAGTGGCACACGCTTGTAATCCCTGCTACTCAGGAGGCTGAGACAGGAGGGTCACTTGAACCCGGGAGGCAAAGGTTGTAGTGAGTTGAGATTGCACCACTGCATTCCAGCCTCGGTGACAGAGTGAAACTGTCTCAAAAATAAAAATAAAAACAAAATTACCTAGAAGAGAACACATGGAATAGAGACGAAGCTCTTGGTTTGTGGCCCATCTCCCTCTGTTGAGGTCTGCAGCACTCTCAGTTCCTTTTCTTGGTCTACATGAACCTACAGCTAAAAATCAGTCATGGCTTACTCCTTCCTTATTGAGTCAAAAATAAATCAATCAAAATAAATTAGTCACAGCTATTTTTCAGACTCCGTAAAAGAGATCTTCACCTCCTAGGGGAATTCCCCTATTGAGGTAGCTGCCTTACCCTCAGAGCTCCTATGCCCCATGGTGCCTCAGCTAGTGGCTCTGAGTCCCTAGAGCTCTGGGTCAATGACAGGACTTGATATATTGGTAAAGACATCTCAAAGTTGTTGAGCACATCAATAAAGCCATCTAGCCTGCCCCAGGTACCAAGAAAACGAACTTTGACACTGATGATAGAGGATAGAGATGCATGGCACTCAGAAGAAATCTAACTTTGGTCCACGTGGCATATGAGGTGTCCCTTGCTGTCTCCAAGGCTGGAGCTGCTGAGAATGGGAGTCCCTTTGTACCATCATGTTGCTGACTTGGTCTGCACTTCCAAAGTCAATGCAAACCTGCAAGTTGCAGCTTTAATGTGATTAATGTTGGTTTTCACACTGGCAACCAGATGACAGTGCAGGAGCCCATGATTCTTGTTATTGGTGCAGCTAACTTCAGGGAAGCCTCATGTGCTTTGGCGCTGAGGTTTATCACAACCTCAGCTGAAGAATGTTTTTAAGGAGAAATATGAGAAAGCTGCTACCAATGAAGGGCATGAAGAGGCTTTACGTCTAACATTCTAGAGAATAAAGAAGCCCCAGAGCTGCTACAGCGTGCACTTGGGGAAGCCAGCAACACTATTAAGGTTGTAATTCCACTGACCCGGCTGCCTCAGAGTTCTTCAGTTCTGGGAAATATGATTTGGGCTTTAAGTCTCCTGATGGTCCCAGCAGGTATATTTGACCCTGTACAAGTCCTTCATCAGTGATGGGTAGTGTCCATCAAAAATCTCTTTGAGCAGAATGTTGGGAAGCTCAGATGAAGGTCACTGACAGTGCAGGTATCCCAGCAGTGGGGGATCATCTCAGGAGGCATGGAATTGTGTACCTGCCTCCTGCTTAGGTAAAGCAGGTTGGCTTTGTGCCCTGGTCTATTCCAGACTGTAAGCTAGTCCAGACCAGTGGGAGGGGCGTCAGGGGTTCCCATCACTCTGAGGAGATTGACCATGCTTCCATTGCCATCCTGGTGGTGGGGCTGTGCACTGGACTGATCAAAACAGGTGCACCTGGACAAACAGAACTGGGCCAAGTATAGTCAGCTCCTCGAAAGGAGAGGGGCTGAATTGCAGGGCTCAGTTTGCCAGTGAGAAATTCAGAAATTCACTAGCAGAGTAAGCCCTGGGCAGACAAGCCCCTGTGCTCTTCAAGCTCTGGAAACCTAATTAGACATCTACTTCAGATGGTTCAAGACAGCAGACCCAAACTGGCAGGACCTCAGGTCTTACCCTTCCTTTCCCCAACCCCTGCGCTTTTCTTCCCTCTGCTTCACTAGAAGTGCTCTATCAGAGCCAAGCTTGACCACCTGGAACCCCACTTGGAAAGCTCTGCTTTTAAATTTAAGGCCAGAATAATATATTTGTGTGTTTGTGTGTGTGTGTGTGTGTCTGTCTGTGGGTATATATATATATATATATATATATACACACACATACTTATATATATATATTTTTAACAAAATCTCACTGTCGCCCAGGCTGGACTGCAGTGGCATGGATTATAGCCCACTGCAGCCTTGAGCCCCTGGACTCAAGCGATCCTCCTGCCTCAGGCTCCCAAAATGCTGGCGTGAGCCACCATGTCTGGCCAGAAAACTCATTTTTCTAACCTTGTTCTACAACAAGTGTTTATGGAGCCATTTATGGTGTAGTCCTGGAGGTTGTTGACAATCAAGATCCTCAGAGATTTAATGCACAAATAAAAAATTATTTTAAAAAAAGACACCTAGAAAACAAACATACCACAGGCTTAGGACAGTACATCCGGTTTCACTTATTTAAAACCACTGCAGAGTCTTCTTGACTTCTTGGCTCTTTTTTGTGTTTGTTTTTTGTTTTTCTGAGACAGGCTGTTGCTCTGTCACCCAGGCTGGAGTGCAGTGGCACAATCACAGTTCACTGCAGCCTTGAACTCCTGGTTCAAATGATCCTCCTGCCTCAGCCTTTCAAAGTGCTGGGATTACAGGTGTGAGCCACCACACCGGGCTGACTTCTTTGTCTTGAATTTTACAAGGATTCTAAAGGGCGTTGGGTAGTTCCAGGGCATCTGAGACCTTGAGGGAGGGTGCATTCCTCTGATTTTTGTGCCTCTGCGAGCAGTCTGGCTTGTAACAAAGTGGTCAAGGGATGCTGACTCACGTGAGGCTTCTGGCAAAGTGTTCCTGAGGGAAGAGGAAAAGATCAGTGTCCTAACTCCTCCAGGAAGGCTCATAGGACAGCACTGGCCTCCTGCCTGCCAGAGGGCGTGATCTTATTTTTCACATTTGCCAGTAAAAAAGGTGCTCAGAGAGAAGCCTGGGCTTGCTTTGCCATTAAAATCCTCTTTGCTGGAAATGACCTGGGAGGCTTCATGTTTTATAACAAAGTATATTGTTTCATTTTAAAATTAATACCTTAATCTCCTGGTGTCCCAAATGAGGTTGGGGTCTTTCTGACGACCAGCTTTCTCCCAAACCCAGAGAAAGATTTTTCTTATCAATGTGTCATTATCATACAAACAACAAAGATAAAAGCAAAAATGTTTTTGTCCCTTTACTGTAACACCTCATTTTAAATTTATCTTTCAAATCTAATAAATATAATTCTATATTCTGGGTTTTTTTCCTCCTTAGTGTAAATGTTTTAAATTTCTTCTTAAACCCCGTAATTATTAGTAATGACTGTCATCTATTGAAGTGATATGCTATGTTATTCTTATGGTTTAAGGACTTAGATTTGCAAGTTTTAAAGATTATATTATAAATAATATTATAATATATATCACATAGAATGCTTCCTCTCTCTTTGGCTGATTTTCTTGTAAGAAGTTTCTTGGAGTAGAGCACTGGGTCAGTGGATATGACCTGTACTGCCATGCTGTTCTCCTAAACGATGATTCAGCATCCAATGCCTGTAAAAGATGATGAGTGAACAGCTCAAAGGTTAACTCTTGAATGCCCTAGGGAAGACTTTTCAGCCACTTATATGTCATCTTATTTGTTTAACTATATATTATTTCATTTACTTATTTATTTATTTTTAGAGATGCAGTCTCATTCTGTTGCCCAGGCTGGTCTCAAACTCTTGATCTCAAGCGATCTTCCCATGTCAGCCTCCTAAGTAGCTGGGATTACAGGCATGAGCCACCACACCCAGCAATATATAGCAACTTTTAAAAAGTTTTAGCAATGCAACTTTTGATTGTTTCCATTTCCCTTGCTAATCATGTAGGCAGTTAGGAGCATTTTAACCATCAAAATGACAATGAAACTGAACATTTTTATTATGTATTTACAGTTTACAAAATGCTTTCATATCCAGCAGCTCAGTTAATCCTTACAATATTTGGTGAGGCATCTGGGATAGGGATTACCATTTCCTCCATTTTCAGACAACGAAAATGGAATGTAGAAAATTTAAGGTGAACTGGATGGAGATGTGGCCACAACATGCTGTGTTTTCGGGAGACACCCTGACCACCTCCTGCTCTCTTCCTCTGTTTCCCTGCCTAGGACTTCGGCAGCCCACGATCAGTCACCTCTCGGTGTGATTTGAGGGCGAACCTTGTGAGAAACGGTTGTGAAGGCCAGATGGAGAGCCCAGCCAGCAGCTCCCGTGTCCTGCGGAGCCTGCCCCTCAGCAGCAAAGGTTCCGGCTCAGCGGGCTGGGATGTCATTCAGATGACGCCGCAGGAAATTGCCGTGAACCTCCGGCCGGGTGAGTTGCCCACAGAAAGGGCTGGGTGCTCTGGGCTCAGGAGGGCCCATGGGCAAGGTGGAACTTGTTAATAATGGGGCAATAAGTCAGGCCAGGCTGAGATCGGAGCGAGATGCTGACGGGGAGGTGAGGCTCAGACCTCAGGAAGCACAGTATGTTCTTATCAATGTGTCTGTGGTTAGCCTCCTGTGGACAGAGGAATATATTTGCTATTTTTAAACAATTGTGGTGAAATATACATAACATTTGCCATTTGAAGGATTTTTAAGCGTACAGTTCAGCAGCGTTAAGTACATTCACAATGTTCTGTGAGCGTCACCCCTATCTATTTCCAGAACGTTTTCATCATCCTAAGCAGAAAATCTATACCCATTAAACATTAACTCCTCGTTCTCTCTTTCCCTTGGTCCCTGGTGACTGGCGTTCTACTTTGTTTTTTATTTTTCGTTTATTTTTATTTTTAATTTTGTTTAAATCAGGGAGCAACTGATGGTAGAAATTACAGTCATTCAAGGAGTAGTTGCTACCCACTATACTGTCCTACTCTGAACTTGACTAATCCAGGTACCTGCCGTAAGTAGAATCGTCCAGTATTTGTCCTTTGACATTTGACTTATTTCACTAAGTGTAATGTTTTCAAGATTCATTCATATTTTGGCATGTGTCAGAACTTCATTCCTTTTTCAGCTGAGTAATATTTCATTGTATGGGTGTACCACATTTTATTTATTCATTCATCTGTCAGTGGAGATTTACGTTGCATCAACTTTTGACTATTGTGAATAATGCTGTGGTTTATTCTAGGAGGATGCTGGTAGATATACTCCCTAGTGAATGCAACTTGCTCAGGAAACACGCTACTTTTAGGAAAAAGTGTTTTTTCCTGTTCGCAAATTGCATTTGAATCTGTAGCATTCTGAAAGGACGCAGTTTTAGAGTGCAGATATTTTTGTTTTGTTACCCTGGGGCCTTGCAAGCCTGAGAGCTGCTTAAAATAAGGAAACGGTAATATAATTACTTACAATGTAATATTAAGAAACAGTTTTGTACACCTACTATGTGCTAAACACTTGACCTACCTTAAGGTAGCTTTTTTTTTTTTTTTTTCAAGATGGAGTATCGCTCTGTCACCCAGTCTAGAGTGCAATGGCACAATCTTGGCTCACTGCAACCTCCGCCTCCTGGGTTCAAGTGAGTCTCCTGTTTCAGCCTCCCTAGTAGCTGGGCATGCACCATCACTCCCAGCTAATTTTTTTTTTTTGTATTTTTAGTAGAGACGGGGTTTCACCATGTTGGCCAGGCTGATCTTGAACTCCTGAGCTCAAGTGATGTACCGTCCTTGGCCCCTCAAAGTGCTGGGATTATAGACAAGAACCACTGTGCCCAGCCAGGTAGCTCTCATTTTACACATGATGAAACAATCTACTCAAGGTCTCTTAGTTAGTTGGTGGTGAATCCATTCAGCCCCAGGTCTTAGTAACCACAAACCCATGATTGTTTCTAGTTCGTCACTTTTATCATCTAATATTCTGGATATTAGAAGCCTTACGATGTCAAAAGGTTGGATGTGCATGTGGCTAAATTGGAAAGTATCACACTGTTGGGAAGGGGCAGATTTTTTCACATTTCACTGATTTTTAGCCGTTTCTTCCATCCCATGGTCTAGGAAACCATTGGCAATAACTATCTGTAGATGGTTTATGTAGACTGTTTATGCCTCCAGGGCACCTCGTAGCAGTGGAAAGATCATGGATCTGGCTGGCTGTCTTGGGTTCTAGCTCTGGCTCTGTCCCTAGCTCTGAGGGCCTGGGCAAGTTACTCCATCTGTCAGCATCTTAGGGTCTTTGTCACCTTTGTTCCTCACAAGCACGTTCAGAGGCTTAAATGGGACTTTTTGTATCAGTGAACTTTTCAAAGCTAAAAATTATATTTTCAAAGAGCAGTGGCCAAGGGTGCCAGATGGAGGTTTGACTGGGGATGCTCAGTACTGCAAAAATGGATTTAATACAGTGCTGCATGTGGTAAGCACTCGGTAAAGCTCGTTGTTGTTGTGTGGCTATAACATGAGTTTTTAAAGAAAGAGCTCTAAGTCATCATACAGTTGAGAAATGTTTTATTTTCTCTATTTTAATTGTCTTGAAAATGAGAAATAAAAGAAGAGTGTAAGATGGCCCTGCTTGGATAGAGAAGCCTAAACTATTGGGTTGCCTACCCAGGAATCAGTGTTGAGATTAATTGAAGTTAGGATTTTTGCAAACCTCACTCTAGGTGTCACTCAGCCTTTTTGTCTGGTGAGATACTAAGTTGAGAGAGAAAAGGAAGGGAACTCTTACAAAGCTGTTTGAGTGGGTAGAAAAGAGTCAGCTGAGGCCGGGTATGGTGACTCACGCCTGTAATCCCAGCACTTTCGGAGGCTGAGAAGGGCAGATCACCTGAGGTCAGGAGTTCAAGACCAGCCTGACCAACATGGAGAAACCCTGTCTCTACTAAAAATACAAAATTAGCTGGGTGTGGTGGAGCATGCCTGTAATCCCAGCTCCTTGGGAGGCTGAGGCAGGAGAATCGCTTGAACCTGGGAGGCAGATGTTGCAGTGAGCTGATATTGCACCATTGCACTCCAGCCTGGGCAACAAAAGCGAAACTCCCTCTCAAAAAAAAAAAAGAAATAAATAAAAATGTTAGCTGTGCCCTGAGCCCTGAGCCCTGAGCCCTGAGCCCTTATGAGGAGAGATGGTTGGTAATGTCCTCTGGGGAAAGAGAAATATCTTATGTAAAGACAGGCTCAGGTTCAAGGGTTTGGACCTAAAGGGAATATAGGAGTTGTTGTAGACTGTTAATATATTGGAACATTGTGTTGTATAAGAATAGTGTATTGACTAATGTGAATGCCGTAACTTCTTATTGTAGTAACAGTATAGCAATAATATGAAATTCCAGAAAAATAATCCACCTTAACATAATATTGTTTTTCATTTTTACTATATCCTCTGCCTTTATTCACCTTTGTATTTTTCATGTACTTATTATCATAATGTATTTATAATCATGCTATTTTCATTCAATAATCTTTGAAAATGAGGACAGAAATCACACCTCCAAAAGAGTTGGTAATTTCAGAGTCATTGTGGAGGGAGGTTTTAGCTTACATTTTTGGAACTCCTCATCTAGAATAGCTCTCAAAGCCTGTGATGTTCTCTCCAAGAAGTATCCCTTATGGTGGCAAATCTTTATTCTTTAGGGTAGACTTAACTTAGGAAAGAGTTGCATCACACAAATCCAAAGATGTCAGCACTTTAATAATTCCAGTTTTAAAATCAGAAGTAAGGTGAGAGTGTGAGCAGAGATGGTTGGCTTGACTATCAACTGGCCTTTACAGCAGCCCCCATAGAAGAGTTAGAGAGTGATTTGAAGGCTGAGTGCAGTGGCTTATGCCTGTAATCTCAGTGGTTTGGGAAACTGAGGAGAGAGGTTCAGTTGAGGTCAGGAATCTGATACCAGCCTGGGCAACATAGTGAGACCCCGTTACTATGGGGGAGACTGAGGTGGGAGGATCCCTTGAACCCAGGAGTTTGAGGCTCCAGTCTGAAAATAAAAACCAAGCCATTTGAGTAATGGTTTGAGCAGGTTTGTATACAATCCATATTTATGCATAAAACTCAACATATGCTCAATTAAAGAAAAAAATCATTCTTATTTGGCATAGTTACATCTCCTGCTAAGCACTATGATATGGTTTCTGGTATTAGAAATAAAATGGAAACCCATGACCCTATATTTATCCAAAACCACAGCATGGGTGCTGTGTGCAGCTGTGTCTTATAGAAGGTGTCAACGTGGAGAGCCCAGTGCTGGGAGGTCAAACAGATGGAGGGGCTGACTGTCTCTTGAAAACACACCCAGACTATGAAGAGAGTTCAGTCTGAAGAGATGAAGACCAGGAAGAGATATGATGAAAAGATGAGTTGCTAAGACCTATAAGCATTGTGAATATGTTTCCCAAATATAGAAACACTTGAAACTAATTATGCCTCTTAAAATTTTGAAAACATAATTTTAACATTTACAAAAGAGAAGTACAGGCAAACCCCAAGTATGTCTTTGGGGGGAGAGGAAAATGTTATGTTACACTTAGCAAAATTTTCAGTTATGCAAAATGCATATTTACTTCAGGGAAATTCCCCCCTGACTCTGGGGAGGGCTTTCTGGTATATAAGGGTTGTTTTTTCCGTTATATATATGTATATGTACCTGAAATATATATATATACACACACACGTGTGTATACATACATATATATATGTATACACACACAAACATACATACACATATACATATGTATACATATATACATGTATGTATACATATTTCAGGTATATATACATATATAATGAAAAATATATATATATACACACATATGTGTGTTTGTGTATGTGTATACTTTTTTAATTTAAGACAGAGTCTTGCTCTGTCACCCAGGCTAGAGTGCAGTGATGTGATTTCAGCTCACTGCAGTCTCCCAGGTTCAAGTGATTCGTATGCCTCAGCCTCCTGAGTAGCTGGAACTACAGCTGCCCACCACCACACCTGGCTAATTTTTGTGTTTTTAGTAGAGACGGGGTTTCACATGTTGGTCAGGCTGGTCTCAAACTCCTGGTATCAAATGATCTGCCCACCTCGGCCTCCCAAAGTGCTAGGATTACAGGCATGAGCCACTGCACTGCACTGGGCCTCCATTATATATTTTTAGAAATGCTTTTTTGTCTCCTCCCTCGCCATACCCCCCTCATGTCTCATCATAGTTATTTGTTGAGTGAAACATAAGACTTTGCAAGCCATATCGCAGACTAGTCAAGGACAAGCCTCAGCACAAGAAAGACATTTCATGAAGGCAAAGTAATTGTTTCAGGGTAAGTCTCAGGATGGAAATAAAAATTAAAAATAATTTCTGTCGGAGAGAGATCCAATTGGCTGATTAGCAGCAGCTCAGGATTGTAGCTCCCAGTGAAAGCGCAGAGAGCGAGTGGACGCCGCACTTTCAGACGAATTTTTTTGCCCACAGACTGGGAGATTCCCGGCAGAGGAGCCACATGGGTCGCCAGTGCGACTTTTTTGGCCAACGTGGCTGTTTTGCCGGCGCCCTGGCAAGACGCTTCTCGGTGTGGAGTATACGGGACTGGGTGCCCTTTGAATCAGGCTCAGCTGGTCCCATCCCCACAAGGAGAACAGCAATTGGAAGCGCTGAGGACTGAGAGTTTCACAGTAAGCACAGATGAACCCAGGAAGGCCTAGCTCTGTGGGGAAGGGGAGTCCGCCAAAGGAAAACTAAGAAACAGAAAAAACTTCATCACCAACAAGCCGGACGTCCACTCAGACCCAATCTGAAAGTCGGCAATTACAAAGACGACAGGTGGATAAATCCACAAAAATGGGAAGAAACCAGTGCAA
>CAUYLG010044536.1:40000-92934 GCA_963573385.1 Cacajao melanocephalus | reverse complement strand
TCTCGCTTCTGTGCTAGCTCAAATCATCCTCCCATAAATATCTTAAGAGAAGAGCACAGGTCTGTCAGCTCCCACTGCATTGGCTTACAGTATCCTTCTATTAGAAATCCTTTGAAGTCTCCAGCCCCCAGATAAGAAGTGTTGCTCACGACACCTGTTGCACACAGCCCATCTCCTTGCCTCGGTGACCTAATAGGGGTGGACCCCTTTTCTGTGCATGACCCTCTACTACTGCGCATGGCACGGCCCCCTACTGCGCACGGTCCACCTCTGCCAGGTGACCTAATGGGGTGGCCCCTCACCTGTGACTCACATGATTTTGTATGCCCTGTCATTAAGCCTATAGATGACCTCACGACCCTTCCCCCTGCTTGTACCTAATACATACAGAAGCTTCTGGACATTCAGGGCGTATCTCCACTCATAAGTGTCGTGCTGCTCTTTTCTAGTCCTTCAGTGTCCTCTCTCTTCTCGGATCCTGCACCTCAGCACAGGATAAGGGACACCCCACGACCCTGTGGGGCCAGTAGCCCTACAGGTTAAGGATCACCCCAGCTTTTGCCCAGAGCACCCCCACTGGCCGGAGTCACCTCTCCTGTCTGTGCACCTTTGAGTGCTGAACTTCACTGCAGCACCCGCCCTGCTCAGACCCCTCCAGAGGGTCTCAGCTTCCCCAGACCCCAGCCCCACTTATGCAGCAAGATTCTGCCACTTCCTGTGGCCTCAGAGGCTGCGTGCCTGGGGGCCCTCTGCTGGGATGTACGGTTCTCAGACGTTTCAAGTGGCACATCCAGGCCCCAGCCAGGGGTCCCCAGCAGTGGTCTGTGCAGTGGGCCATGGGGTCAGCCCTTGAAGAACTCCCGTGTGGGTCATGTAGCCACTGGGCTACCCCGCTGAGCCGCCTTCTGGAGCTTGGACATTGTGTCACATGAGTGCTGTGCAGGGCCATGTGCCCGGCCGGACAGACACACGCCCACTGCTGTTCAGCCTAGGCTTACCTCTTCCACCCGGCCACCGGACACTGGGCCTTCTTTTCCCTCCTGCAATGGGGGCTGCTATGCCCTACAGACTGGAGAAGGGACTGGAGGGCCAGTAAGTCCCCTCCCCTCAGTAAACACCGTCCCAGTGCCTGCCCCCATGGGCACGTGGGGGATAGGGAGCACCTTGGGACTCAGCTAGGAGAGGGGCAGGGTCTCCAGGAGTGGGTTTGGGATCAGCTAAGGTCAGTGTCACATGGTATGACCAGACATTCCCATCCAAGTGTCCCCATAAAGGGCAGTGGTGGGGACGCCCTGGGGATGTAGAAGCCAGGCCGGGTGAGGGGCTTGAGAACCTGGGTTTGGACACCAGGGGCAGGGAGGCCAGTGGGGGGCAAAGAGAGGGTGCCCCAGGTGCCCCTCCCTAACCTGGAGGTCAGGGGCACAGGGGGATGCAGGCTGCCACTCACCCAGCTGCCCCTCCCTAACCTGGATTTCAGGGGCACTGGGCGGTGGGAGGGTGGGCAGCACAGGCCGCCACTCTGCACTCTTCGTGTCTCCTCTAGAGACCCCTGTCCACCCCCAGCCAGAAGACAAGTGTCTCGGCTCAGCAGGGCAGCCCCTGCCCCAGGTTCCTGCACCCTACTCCTGGACCAGCCAGGGGTGCTCCCTGTGATGCACGAAGACCCCTGCTCTGACCCAGGGCTACTCTGGGAATCCTGGCTGGCCTGAAGGTGGGGCTGGGGAGGATCTGCCAGCACAGGGTCATGGGGCTGAGCTCCTACCTGACCAGGTGTGGGCTCCCTCAAGCCTTCGCTGTAGCCCTGGCTCTCCCACAGATGGGGGAAACTGAGTCTTTTGGGACTCTTGAGAGGCTGTGTTCAGATCTCAGCTGTCCCACCGTCCCTCCTAGACAGGGGAGGCACCTGCTGGAGGACACACACGTGCTGCCAGTGAGCGGCGGTGGGGCACAGGGCCAGTGCTGAGCTGGATCAGCTGTCCCAGCAGCCAACAGGGGGCGCCCACAGCCCAGCACACCCAGCACCTCGGCCAGGGATGCTGCCCTCCCTCCACCACCCCCACCGGAAACCCGCCCCCACACCTGCCAGCAGAAAAGTGCTGAGGACCTCAGATCACAGAAAGGGGGGTGCAGTAGGGGCGGGCAGGGGCACCTGCAGTGGTGCACAGCCCTGCTCAACATCTGGGCCACAGCACAGGTAAGCCTTGAATGCCCGCCAGCCTCATTCACTCATCACACATAGCTGAGTGGGCCCTGGGCCCTGGGCACCGAACCAGTGCCAGGAACAAACACTGGCAAAGATCCCCAGGCCTGCAGCTGGGGACCAAGTTTGGGGCTGCCTGGCACTAAGGAGTGTCTTGGGTCAGGACATCAGCGCTGAAACCAGGACGGTTCAGGCAAACTGGGATCATGGAGCCGACCTTTGCATGGGGGAGACAACCACAGCCAGGTGACATAGTAAGTGTGGGGGGCTGCGGTGCCAGTGTGGGGTGAAGAATGAGGCTGAGAGGGCAATTGAGAGCGTGTGGAGCTGCAATCTAAAATAGGGTGGGGCCTGGCTCGGTGGCTCCCGCCTATAATCCCAGTACTTCGGGCGGCCGAGGCAGGTGGATCACTTGAAGTCAGGAGTTCAAGACCAGCCTGACCAACATGGTGAAGCCCTATCTCTACAAAAAATACAAAAGTTAGCTGGGCATTGTGGTGGGCACCTGTAATCCTAGCAACTCAGAAGGTGAGGCAGGAGAACTGCTTGAACCCAGAAGGCAGAGGTTGCAGTGAGCCAAGATCATGCCACTGCACTCCAGCCTAGGTGGCTGAATGAGACTCCATCTCAAAAATAAAAATAAACTAAAAATAAAAATGAAAGAAAATAGGGTGGAGCCAGGCAGTGTTGCACACCTGGAATCCCAGCACTTTTGGAGGCTGAGGCAGGAGGATCACTTGAGCCTGGGAGATGGAGGCTGCAGGGAGCCATGATTGCACCACTGCACTCCAGCCTGGGTGACAGAGCAAGACCCTGTTTCAATAAATAAAATATAAAATTTCAAAAATAGGGTGGTCCCTGCAAGGCTCAGACAAGGTAAAGTGTGAACAGGGACTGCAGAGGCAGGGCCTTCGAGTGGCCAGGCTCTAACAGGATCCCTGACTGCCTCACGGAAGAGCAAGAGGCCGCTGTGGAGGGCAGGCAGGTAGGGAGATCTGCAGAAGCCGAGGCCATCAGGGTTTTCCTGGCACGTGGGTGTGCATAAGAGACACCAGTGTTTTGGCCTTAGCTCCTTGTGGACAAATTTGTGGAAACTGTGGACAAGATTTTTTGTGTTCAAAAGACAGAACTCAAAGTCACCCCTCTACTCAGGGAGATGAATGCATATCTGATTGCTTCCTTTTGAAAGGCTAATCAGAAACTCAAAAGAATGCAACTGCTCGTCTCTTATCTATCTATGACCCAGAAGCTCCCTCCCTGCTTTGAGTTGTCCCACCTTTCTGGGCAGAACCAGTGTACATCTTACATGTGCTGAGTCTCACGTCTCCCTAAAATGTATAAAACCAAGCTGTGCCCCGACCACCTTGGGTACATGTCATCAGGACCCCGAGGCTGTGTCATGGGCGGGCGTCCTCAGCCTCGGCAAAATAAGCTTCCTGAATTGACCGAGGCTTGTCTCAGATATTTGGGGTCCCCAGATAAATCTTTGTATATTGTATGCCCATTAACATAGATTTATAATTATTGTTTTATGAATTGGTCTTTTAAATCATGCAGAAAAAGCAGGACTTAGAAACCAAAACTATCACACCCCTTTATTTTGTCTTCCCGTGTAGTTGCCTTTGCTAGTGCTCTCTCTCTCCTCACATGGCTGCACGTTCCTGCCTCAGGCCCTTCCATTTCAACCTGACGGACGCCCTTTAGCATTTCTAGCAGCGCAGGTCTGCGAGTAATGAACCCCTGAGCACTGACACTTTAATTTGTCCTTCATTTTTGAAGGCTAGTTTTCTTGGACTTAGAATTCTCAGTTGATAGGTTTTTTTTTTTCTTTCTTTGAGGACTTTAAATATGTTGTACCACTGCCTTCTGGTCTCCAAGGCTTCTGATGAGAAATCTGCTAAAAATATCATTGAGGCTCCTCTGCACGAGACCAGTCGTTTCTGTCTTGCTGCTTGCTTTGTCCTTGTTTTTCTGACAGTTTGACAATCGTGTTTCTCACTGTGGGTCTCTGAATTTATCTGGCTTGGAGTTTGTTGAGATTCTGGGATATGCAGATTCATTTATTTCATCAAATTTGGGGAGTTTGGGGATATTATTCCTTCAAGTAATGTTCTTCCCTTTTCTATTTCTCTTTTCCTTTTGGAAATCCTGTGATGTGCGTGTTGGTATACTTGATGGTTTCCCAGGTCCCTCAGATTATTCAGTTTTTCTGCATATTTTTTTCTTTCTGGTCTTCAGAGTGGATAATTCCAATTGCCTTGTCTTCAGGCTCCCTGAACCTTCCTTTTATGTGCACAAATCTTGCACTGAACCACTCTAGTGAACACTTTCTTTTCTTTTTTGAGACAGTCTCGCTATGTTGCCCAGGCTGCAGTGCAGTGGCATGAACGCGGCTCTCTGCTGCCTTGGCTTCCTGGGCTCAAGCAATCTTCCTACTTCAGCTTCCCAAGTAGCTGGGACTATAGGCATGCACCACCATGCCTGGCTAATTAAGAAATTTTTTTTTTTTTTTTGTAAAGACAAGGTCTCACTATATTGCCCAGGCTGGTCTCGAACTCCTGGGCTCAGCATCCCAAAATGATGGCATTACAGGCATGGGCCATCATGCCCAGCTGAATTCTTCATTTCTGTTACTGTGCTTTTCAGCTCCATATTTTCCACTTGGTTCCCTTTTATAACTTATATATCTTTTTGACATTGCCTCTTGGTTTGCACCTTGTTCTCCTGATTTTCTTTAGCTCCGTGTCCATATTTCCCTTTAGCTTATTGAATATATGTATTCTTTTTTGAAGACGGAGTCTCACCCAGGCTGGAGGGCAGTAGCGCTATCTCAGGTCACTGCAACCTGCTCCTCCTGGGTTCCTGAGAACCTGAAATCACAGGCACACGCCACCACATCTGGCTAATTTTTGTATTTTTAGTAGAGACAGGGTTTCATCATGTTGGCCAGGCTGGTCTTGAACTCCTGACCTCAGGTGATCTGCCCTCCTCCGCCTCCCAAAGTGCTGGGATTATAGGCATGAGCCACCACACCTAGCCTATTGAATATTTTTAAGATAGCTGATTTAACATTTTTGTCTAGTACTTCCAATGTCTGGACATCTTCAGAGATGGCTTCTATAATATTACCTTTTGTTCCTGTGAATGGGTCATACTTTCCTGTTTATTTGTATGCTTTGTAATTCTGTGTTGGAACTAGACATTTCAAGTATTATAATGTGTGTCTTAGTGAGAGGGGAGACCCCCTCACCTCCTTCAATTTCACCTCCTCCCTCCCTGCCTTCCAGATGGGAAGAAGGGTGAAGAAGGAAAAAAAATAAGATACCAGAGAGCTGGAAAATGACTCCCTCTTTAGTTCCCAGCGTCTCTGCTGTTAACCTTGAAAGAGCTGCAAACAAATGCTATCTCTGCTGGCTGGAGCCTGGCACTGGATCACACCCCCACGTCTCCACAGGACAGGCTCCCTCCTGGAAACACCTCTGCCAACAAACAGCCTGTTGCTTCTGTCTTGTCTCTGTAAGCCACCTCCCCTGCTGGTCCGTGCTCACACTGCATATGAATTAGCAAATCAATGAAGCCAAAAGATTGTAAGGTCGGACGTCCAGCAAATGGACAATGACATAGTTCCACCTCAGTTTCCCCTTTAGCGCTGTAAGCCTATAAAGAGGGAGAGAAGCTGCAGCTTGGGGAGCTTGGTGGATGAGGCTGTAGCACCCCGAAGCTCCTGGCCTAATAAAAAGCTACTTCCTTCCTCAGTTCGGTGTTGGAGAGGTTTGTTCCTGCTGCTCCTGCTTCATTAGTCCACTTGTATTTCCAAAGGAGCACCTCAGGCTGGGCAACTTACACAGAACAGAGGACTGCTTCGCTCCTGGTTCTGCAGGCTGTACCGGAAGCATGGCCCCAGCATCTGCTTCTGGCAAGAGCCTCAGGCAGCTTTTACTCATGGCGGAAAGTGAAGGGGAGCTGGCACATCACATGGTGAGAGACGCGAAAACGAGGAGGGAGGTGCCAGGGTCTTTTAGAAAGCAGTTCTCAGAGGAGCTAATAGAGGGAGAACGAACTCTACCTGAGGACAGTGGCAAGCCATTCATGAGTTCACCCCCACAACCAAACACCTCCCACCAGGCCCCGACTCCAGCATGGGGATGAATTTCCTCATGAGATTTGGAGGACAAATATCCGAGCTGTATAAATGTGGTTAACTCTGAAAATCAGTTTCTCCTTCCCCAAAAATTGCTGTTGGGGGCTACAGTTATTATTATTTTAATTTTTTGAGATGGAGTCTCACTCTGTCACCCAGGCTGGAGTGCAGTGGCCCGATCTCAGCTCCCTGCAGCCTCCACCTCCCAGGTTCAAGCAATTCTCCTGCCTCAGCCTCCCAAGTAGCTGGGATTACAGGTTCCCACCAACATGCCCAGCTAATATTTTTGTATTTTTAGTAGAGACAGGGTTTCATCATGTTGGTCAGGCTGGCTTCAAACTCCTGACCTCAAGTGATCTACCTCCTTGGCCTCCCAAAGTGCTAGGATTATAGGCGTAAGTCACCACACCTGGCCAATTATCTTTTATTAATTTTTTTGAGACAGAGTCTCACTCTGTCACCCAGGCTGGAGTACAGTGGTGCAATTTCAGCTCACTGCAACCTCCGCCTCCTGGGTTCAAGTGATTTGAGTTTCCCCTGCCTCAGCCTCCTGACTGGCTGGAACTACAGGCTCCCACTACCACACCAGGGTAATATTTTTGTAC
The DNA here is from genome assembly GCA_963573385.1 of Cacajao melanocephalus. Lineage (NCBI taxonomy): Eukaryota > Metazoa > Chordata > Mammalia > Primates > Pitheciidae > Cacajao > Cacajao melanocephalus. The sequence goes on along the minus strand of CAUYLG010044536.1, from coordinate 85,988 downwards.
TTTTAGTAGAGACGGGGTTTCACCATGTTGGCCAGGCTGCTCTCAAACTCTGGACCTCAGGTGATATGCCCGCCTCAGCCTCCCAAAGTCCTGGGATTACAGTTGTGAGCCACTGCACCCGGCAATATGTTTAGTGACCTTTCCAAACTATGTTTGCAAAGTCTGTAACCCTTTTTATGAGGAGTCAGTAAAGTTTATTCTATTACCTCTGCAGTCAGCCAGTGATCTAATAGAGATTTTCTTAAATATCAAAAAGAAGTATATCTCTGTACATCTTTCAATACAGGCCACATTAAAAAATTAAAAAAAGAACTCAAATGACTCAAATCTACCAGGAAGAAGAGAATAATAAAGATTAGTGTGGGCTGAGTGTGGTGGCTCATGCCATAATCCCAGCACTTTGGGAGGCTGAGGTGGTAGATCACTTGAGGCCAGGAGCTTCAGAACAGCCGGAGCAGCACAGCAAGATATTGTTTCTACAAAAAAATTACAATTAAAAAATTAGCCAGGCATGGTGGCATGTGCCTGTAGTTCTGGTTATTCAGCTATTCAGGATGCTGGGCAGAAGGATTGCTTGAGCTCAGGAGATTGAAGTTATAGTGAGCTGTGATCACGCCACTGCACTCCAGCCTGGATGACAGAGCAAGACGCTGTCATATATATATATATATATATATATATATATATATATATATACACACACACACGCACATATATATATACACACACAAACACATATGTATATATATAGTGTGGAGATTAATGACATAATAATATAGAGCATAAAAAAAGAGCATTTCAACAAAAAAAAATTAGTACATTGAAAATATCAACAAAATTGACAAACTCAGCTAGATTGACAAGGAAAAAAAAGACTAAAATTACTAACATCACAAATGAATTGGAAACATTACTACTGATTTTATAGAAATAAAAAGGATTATAAGAGAATGCTATAAGCAACAAATTGTTTAGCCTAGATGAAATGATCAAATTCTTAAGTGCACACATACTACCAAAACTGACTCAGGAAGCAATACAAAATCCAAATCGACCTATAACAAACAGAATGAATCAACAATCAAAAACCTTCTAACAAAGCAAAGTTCGGGACCCGAGAGCTTCACTGGTGAACTATACCAAACATTTAAAGTAGAATTAAAGCAGGATTCTCAAACTATTCCAAAAAATTGAGGAGGAAGAAACACTTCCTAACTCATTTTGTGAGGCCAGCATTACTCTGATATCAAAGCCAGAATGGCACTACGAGAAAGAAAATTACAGACCAATATCTCTTATGAATATAGATGCAAAAATTCTCAACAAAATAAGAGCAAAGTGAATTCAGCTGTGTATTAAATGGATCATACACCACGACCAGGTGGGATTTATTCCAGTAATGCAAGGATGGTCGAATATGCAGAAATCAATGTGATTCAACACATTTATAGTATGAAGGGAGAAAAAAAAAACATGATTTCCTCAATTGATGCAGAAAAGCATTTCACAAAATCCAACACTCTTTCATGATATAAATGCTCACTAAACGGAATAGAAGGGAACTTTCTCAACATGATAAAGCCCATATATGCAAAAAGCCCACAGCTAATGTTACATAAAATGCTGAAGGGCTGAAAACTTCCCCCTAAGATCAGGAACAAGACAAGCACTTTCAACATTTCTCTCTAACATAGTACTTTCAACACCCCCACTTTCAACACTTCTATCTAATACAGTACTGAATGTTTTAGCCAGAGCAATTAAACAAACAAAAAAGCATTTAAATTAGAAAAGAAGAATTAAAATTATCACTTTTAGGTGATATGATCTTACATGCAGAAAGTCTTAAAGAACCCCTAAAGAGCTGGGCGTGGTGGTGCGTGCCTGTAGTCCCAGCTACTCGGGAGGCTGAGGTGGGAGGATCGCTTCAGCCCAGGAGTTCTGGACTGTAGTGCGCTATGCCGATCGGGTGTCCGCACTAAGTTCGGCATCAATATGGTGACCTCCCGGGAGTAGGGGACCACCAGGTTGCCTAAGGAGGGGTAAACCGGCCCAGGTCGGAAATGGAGCAGGTCAAAACTCCCTTGCTGATCAGTAGTGGGATCGCGCCTGTGAATAGCCACTGCACTCCAGCCTGGGCAACATAGCGAGATCCCGTCTCAAAAAAAAGAAAAAAAAAATACTCTGTAAAGAAAAACACTTTTAGAGCAAACAAACTGGGCAGAATTGCAAGACACACAGAAACCAGTTGCATCTGTACACACTGCCAATGAGCGATCCCAAATGGAAACTAAGAAAACAATTCCATTTACGATAGCATTGAAAAGGTAAAATACTTAACAATTAACCAAAAAGAAGACTTGTATACTAAAAAACTTGTATACTGCTGAAGGAAATTAAATAAGACCTAAATAAATGGAAAGACATCTGTGTTCGTGGACTGGCAATACTACCCAAAGTGGGCTACAGACTTGGTGTAATCCGTATCAAAATCCCAATGGTGTTTTTTGGGATTTTTTGCAGAAATAGAAAGCCCTATCCTAAAATTCATATGGAATCTCAAGGGATCTGAATGGCCAAAGTAATTTTAAAAAACGGCAAAGTTGGATTCATACTTCCTGATTTCAAAACTTACTACAAAGCTACAGTAATCAAAATTGTATAGTATCGGCATAAGGACAGACATGTAGCACAATGGAATGGAATTGAGAGTCAAACTCTCACATATGGTCAACTGATTTCCAACAGGGGAAAAAGCCATTCAATGGGGGAAAGGAGTGTCTTCAACAGACGGTGCTGAGAAAATGTTATCCACATGCGAAAAATGAACTTGGACCCCTGACCTGACACCATATTCAAAAAGTAACTCCACATGGATTAAAGATTAAACTTAAGAGCTAAAACCACAAAACTTTTGGAAGATAGGAGAAAATTGGCAACATTGTCTCTCTTTCTGTCTCTCTTGGCAGAGTCTAGCTCTGTTGCTCAGGCTGGAGTGCAGTGGTGTGATTTCAGCTCACTGCAGCCTCCGCCTCCCAGGTTCAAGTGATTCTCCTGCCTCAAACTCTCCAGTAGCTGGGACTACAGGCACATGACATCGCGCCTACATAATTTGTATTTTTTTTCAGTAGAGATGGGGTTTCGCCATGTTGGCCAGGCAGGTCTTGAACTCCTGACCTCAGGTGATCCACCCACCTCGGCCTCCCAAAGTCCTGGGATTACAGGCGTGCGCCACCATGCCCAGTCAGCAACATTTTCTTAAATATGACACTGAAAGCATAAGCAACAAGAGAAAAAATAGATAAATTGGATTTCATGAAAATTAACAACTTTTGTGCATGAAAGAACACTATCAAGTGAGTAAAAAGTCAACCCACTGAGTGGGAGAAAATATCTGCAGATCAGATCTCTGATAAGGGTTTAGTATATAAAGAATTTCAACAGCTCAACAAAAAGACAACCCAACTAAAAATTGGACTTGAGCAGACATTTCTCTGGAGAAGATATGCAAATGGCAACACGCACATGAGAGAACTCTCAGCATCATCAGTGGACCCCAAATCAAAACCACAGTGAGATTCCACTTAGGATGGCTATTATTAATGTGGGCCCGGGCGTGGTGGCTCATGCCTGTAATCCCAGCACTTTGGGAGGCTGAGGTGGGCGGATCACTTCAGGTCAGGAGTTCGAGACCAGCCTGGCCAACAGGGTGAAATCCCATCTCTATTAAACATACAAAAATTGGCTGGGTGTGGTGGCAGGCGCCTGTATTTCCAGCTACTTGGGAGGGTGAGGCGGCAGGAGAATCACTTGAAGCCAGGAGGAGAAGGTTGTAGTAAGCCAAGATCATGCCACTGGACTCCAGCCTGAGCAACAAGAGCGAGATTCCCTCTCAACTAATAATAAAATAATCTGGGAGGCCAAGGCGGGCAGATCATGAGATCAAGAGATAGAGATCATCCTCGACAACATGGTGAAACCCAGTCTCTACTAAACAATACAAAAATTAGCTGGGTGTGGTGGCGCATGCCTGTAGTCCCAGCTACTCAGGAGGCTGAGGCAAGAGAATTGCTTGAACCTGGGAGTCAGAGGGTGCAGTGAGCCAAGATCGCGCCACTGCACTCCAGCCTGGCGCCTGGTGACAGAGCGAGACACTCGCTCAAAATAATAATAATGTGTTAGAAAAGACATACAGGAACTAGAACCCTCATATAATGCTAGTAGGAATGTGAAATGGTGCAGTCACTGTGGAAACAGTTTGGTGGGTCTTCAAAAAGTAAAATATGAATTACCGCATGACCCAGCAACTCCGCTCCTAAGTCTACACCTCAAAGAATTGAAAACAAGGATTCGAAAGATACAATGTACACTCACCTTTAGTAGCAGCATTCCTTCCAGTAGCTAAAAGGTGGAAACCACCCACATGTCCATCAACAGGTGAATGTTATCAGCCTTAAAAAGCAAGTTCTGATCCATGCTACAACACAGACAAGCCTTGAAAACGTTAAGTGAGGCAGGGCGCAGTGGCTCATGCCTGTAATTCCGGCACTTTGGGAGGGTGAGGTGGGTGGATCACTGGAGGTAAGGAGTTCGAGACCAGCCTGGCCAACATGGCAAAAGTCTGTCCCTATTAAATATTCAAAAAAATTAGCAAGGCATGGTGGAACACACCTGTAATCCCAGCTACTCAGGAGGCTGAAGCAGAAGAATGGTTTGAACTGGGAGGTGGAAGCTGAGATTGCGAGATTGCACTGCAGCCTGCCACAGAGCGGGACTCTGTCTCAAAACAAACAAACAAAAAAATTAAGCAAAATAAGCCAGGCACAAAGGCCACGTATTGCATTATTCCACTTGCATGAACTGTCTAGAATAGAGAAGTTAATAGAGCTGTAATTAGAGGCGACTGTGAACTGAGGGGACGGGACGGTGGGGAGGGACTGTTTTATGGGCCAAGTTTCTGTTTGGGGTGACTTTAAAGTTCTGGATCATGCAGACTGTAGTGAACGTACTTAATGCCACTGAATGGCACACTTAAAATGCTTAAAGTACTAAAGTTGATGTATGTTTTACCACAATGGAAAAAAATGTTTAACAGCACCATGTGTCACTCCTGGTTCATCCTAAATTAACCCGGGGGTGGCCGTTTGTAAAGCTTCTCACATCTGCGACAAGTAGGTAGTTTCGGACCCAGACCTTTAATAAAAAATCCTAAGACAGGGAGAGAGGGGCACTGTCTCCCTCGTGTACAGAGACCCCCAGAAAACATCCTGTACTGCGAAACAGGATGAGGCCTGCTTAAAAGGGCTGACAAGCATCTCAAGGGACGGAATTCAGGGTTTTCTAAAGGAACGGCAGAGAAGGGAGAGCGGGAAGTCTGTCCGTTTTAGCACCAGGGAAGATTGCATTTTCAGCGTGTATTGCGCTCAGCAGCCCGCAAAGAGGAGCGTTCAGGGTCGAGGCCCCCGGGCGGGGTCCCACCAGCAAGTGGGTGCGGGGGACGCGGACGGGAGGCAGCGAGAGGCCCCTGAACCCCCGCAGATCCGCCGGCCCTGCCCGAGGGAAGTGGGGGGCGGCGGGAGGAGCGCGGCCCCAGCGGAGCAGCCCGGAGCAGGAGGGAGGAGCCCGGAGGACTCCCAGCCTTCGGTGTCGGCCCCTGGAGCGGCGCACGGGTCCGAGGAGCGCGCTTGGGGTCCCAGCGTGGGCACCCAGGGGTCTCCCAAGGGCCAGAGGAGCCTGCAGCCCAGCCCGGGGGAGGTCGCGGGGCAGGAGGACCGGGACCGGGAGGGCACCGCAGGGTGGAGAGTGGGGGAGGCCGGAGTGAGTTTCAGGTGGGGCTGGATTGTGTCACGGGCACAGCTTGGGGAGGACGGAGATGGCCCCTGAGCGGGGAGAAGCCTGCAAGAGTCAGGCGCGGGGTGCGGACGCGGGGCGCACAGATTCCTCCCAGGTTTTTCAGCGAAGGGACAGGAATGCGGGGCCTCGGAGACCCGGACCCCAGAGGCCCGGGCTGTGTCCTCCAGGTCTGCGGGGGCGGCCGCGGGCGGGGGTTGCTTCCCAGGACGCGGACCGGAGCCTCCACGGGGCCCGCAGGCGGCAGCGCCCACACCACGCGCGAAAGCGGCTCCCGCGGCCGGACCAGCCCCACCTCCCGGGATCGTGTTCCAGCGTGAGCTTGATGTTGTTGGTTGTTCCTTCCAGAGTGAGGCTGGAGTATTTTTCTGAAACTCTCCGTTGGGGGCTTTTCAGCCCCGGGGTTCTGTAGGGACGCGGCCCGGTGGGAGACCTCGGGGTGCAGATGCGGGGCGGCGGGACGAGCACGGGGGCAGCGCGTGGGGAGCGGCCTTGGCACTGCGGGTGGGAGCTGGGAGAGGAGGGGCTGCCGGGGGTCGTTCGGGGCGTGCGGCGGGAGATCCCGGCCCCGAGCCCGCGGGGGACCGAGCCCGGCGCCGCCTCCAGCCACGTGGGGATGAACCGGCCGCGAGCTGGGCATCCTGGGGGGAGTCCTCTTGGCTCCGACCCGCCCCGGCACCTCCGCGATGGCGCAGAATGGGCTGGGGCGGGAGGACAGCGCAGATGCCGCCCGGACCTCCCGCCCGGGGCCCCGAAGGAAGGCTGGGGGGTCGCGGTTCCCAGGAGGCGAGAGAGAGCAGGTGCGGGGGCGTGGAGGAGGGTCCGGAGACCAGGCTCGGGCTTGGCTTACAGGCCCTGGAGGGCCGGGCAGGGAAGAAGGGAGGGCGTGAGGCCCCCTCCACCTGCAGGTACCGGGGAGCGAGGCCTCAAGGCCTCCCATCTCCCAGCCCCCGCACTTGAGCTTTTACTGGCGAGATGTCTTTGAGGACAAGCTCCTGCCTGAGCCTCGGGTTCCCAGGACACGTGTTCCTCTCGCAGCTGAACCACGCAGACACAGCACTCAAGGAGACACCCTCCTTTCACCCTAGGAGGGACCCCACAGGCTATCCAAGCCGCCAGCGTCTGGGTCCTGTGAAGCTGGTGGTTCCACTGCGCTGCCTCCCTGCCCCAGGGAGGTGGACGCAGGCCCAGGGAGACCCTCGCTATCTGGATGATGGGGACGGCTTCGCTATCTCTGACCTGTGCCTTTTTCTCTGTGAATGAGGAACAGAGGGCAGGCTGCCCAGTGGGTCAGGGCCTCAGGCAGCTCCATGCGCCTTGGAGCACGGAGGTGCTGGCTCGCTCATCTGGAAATGCCCCATCCCCAGCTCCCCTAGGTCTTCCCAAGAACACCCAAAAGGGTTCACCTGAAAACCAATGACCAGTTCTAAGCACCATTTGCTGAGAAAACTCTCCTTTCTACACTGAAATGACCCCTTTGCCAAAGATGAAATGGCTGAGTTGCTGTGGGTGTTTCCGGACTGTCTGTTCAGTTCGATGGATCTATGCGTCTATCACTTTGCCAATTCCAAATGGTCACAACTGCTCAGGCTCTATAGTAAGTGTTAAAATCAGATAGTTGGCTGGGTGCTGTGACTCGGGCCTATAATCCCAGCACTTTGGGAGGCCGAGGCAGGCAGATCTCTTGAGGTCAGCAGATTGAGATCAGCCTGGCCAACGTGGTGAAACCCAGTCTCTACTAAAAATACCAAATTTAGCTGGGTGTGGTAGCACTTGCCTGTAATCCCAGCTACCTGGGAGGCTGAGGCAGGAAAATCGCTTGAACCCGGGAGGCAGAAGTTGCAGTGAGCAGAGATTGTGCCATTGCACTCCAGCCCAGGCGACAGAGCGAGACTCCATCTCAGAAACAAAGAAAATCGGATAGTCTGAATCCTACAACCTTTTTCTCGTTTTCAAATTTTAGTTATTGTAATTCATTACCCTTTCACATAAAGTTTAAAATCAGTCTACATCTACCCAAAAAAAAAAATCTTGCTGGAACTTTGACTGGTTTTGTGTTAAATCTGTAGATCACTTGGGGAGAATGGACATCTTTACTATGCTGAATCTTCAAATCCACCAACCCAGTAAGCCTTTCAATTTATTTAGGTTCTCTCTGATTATTTAAGAGCGTTTTGTAGTTTCCAGTGCACAGATTTCATACGTTGTGTTGGATTTACTTCGAGGCATGTTTTGGAGCTATTGTAAAAGATAACCTTAATATTTTTGGCTTCCTATTGTTTGTTGTTTGCATATGGGAATACAACTGATTTTTTTTTTTTTTTTTTTTTTTTTGAGATGGAGTCTTGCTCCATCACTCAGGCTGGAGTGCAGTGGTGCGACCTCGGCTCACTGCAACCTCTACCTCCTGGGTTCAAGCAATTCTCCTGTCTTAGCCTCCCAATTAGCTGGGATTATAGGCACGTGCCGCCATGCCTGGCTAATTGTTGTATTTTTAGTAGTGATGGAGTTTCACCATGCTGTCCAGGCTGGTCTTGAACTCCTGACCTCAGGTGATCCATCCACCTCAGCCTCCCAAAGTGCTGGGATTACAGGCGTGAACCACCACGCCCAGCCACAATTGATTTTCACATGATGACCTTGTAACCCACAACCTGGCTAAACTCATTCATTGGTTCTAGGAGGTTGGTGGTTGGTCTTGTTTGAGACAGAGTCTCACTAACTCTGTCACCCAGGCCGGAGTGCTGTGCTGTCATGCAATCTCTGCTCACTGCAACCTCCGCCTACCAGGCTCAAGCGATTCTCCTGCTTCAGCCTCCCAAATAGCTGGGACTACAGGGGCGTGCCACCACGCCCAGCTAATTTTTGTATTTTTAGTAGAGATGGAGTTTCACCATGTTGGCCAGGATGGTCTCAACCTCTTGACCTTGTGATCTACCTGCTTCGGCTTCCCAAAGTTTTGTATTTTTAGTACGGATGGGGTTTTGCCATGTTGGCCAAGCCTCCCAAAGTGCTGGGATTACAAGGTGAGCCACTTTGCCTGGCCTTAAGATTTTTTTGCCTGTAGTTTTCAGCAACTTAATCTTTGAAGTGTCTTGGTACTGACTTCTTTGTTTATCCTGGATGGAATTTTCTCTGCTTCTTGAATCTGTTGGGTCTCCTACTAAACTTGATCAATTCTTCAGCGATTACTTCCTCGAATATCCTTTCAGCCTCACAGTCTCTCTCCTTCTAGGACTCCAGTGACACAAATATTAGCCCTGTTACTGTCCCACAGGTCCTAGAGTCTTTTTTTTTTTTTTTTTTGAGATGGAGACTTGCTGTCACCATTTTAAAAATTTTTTTGTCTCCTGCTCAGATTAATTTCTGTGAACATACCTCTGAGTACACTGACTCCTGTTACCTCCATTCTGCTGTTGAATCCATCCAGTGAGATTTTTCTTCAGTTACATTTTTCAGTTCTGAAATTTCGCTTTGGTTCTTCTTTATATCTTCTTTTTTCTGAGTCCTTCTATTTTAATATTTGTGTCAAGACTGTTTGCAGTTGCTGGTTTGAGCATTTTTACAGCAGCTGTTTTAAAGTGCTTGTCAGATACTTCATGTGAGCTACAGTATCACTGGTGTCTGTCGTTTTTCCATTCATGAGTTGAGGTTTTCGCTTTCTTCATATACCAAGTGATTTTCGTTTCTGTCGTGGAAATGTTGAGTGCTATATTACGATTCTCTGGGCCTTTTTTGTCATTCTTACTTTAGTCTCTTGCATGATATGGTTCCGTTATCAGTTCCTTTTCCAAGCCTTGGCTGTTCTGTTCAGGACCAGCCTTCGTGAGCACCACCTAGTGGTCACCCTGAGACCTCAGTGGAGGTCGGCCTGTTAGATCAAGTCTCCAAGTATGTAATATGCTAATTAGAAGATTTACACACATGCAGATTAGGGGTGGACTCAAGAGTTTTAGGCATTTTATTCACAACAGCATAAAAATAATAAAATACGAGTTGGCACGGTGGCTCACACCTGTAAACCCGGCACTTTGGGAGGCCAAGGTGGGCGATCACCTCAGGTCAGGAGTTCAAGACCAGCCTGGCCAACACAGCATAAGCTTTTCTCTACTAAAAATACAAAAATTAGCAGGGCCTGGTGGTGTGCGCCTGTAATCCCAGCTACTAGGGAGGCTGAGGCATGAGACTCGCTCGAATCTGGGAGGCTGAGGCTGCAGTGAGCTGAGATTGCACCACTGCACTCCAGCCTGGGAGACAGAGGGAGACTCTGTCTCAAAATAATAATAAAATATCTAGGAATAAGTTTAACGAAAACAGTGCGAGACCGGTATGCTTAAAACTATATAGCAATTCAAAGACATATTGAAGATCTAAATGAATGGACACTCAATGTTCGTGGATTATAAGACGCAATATTAAGATGGCAATACTCTCCAAACTGGTTTGTAGGTTGAATGTAATCCTTATTGAAATGTGAACAGGCTTTGTTTTCAGAAATTATCAATCTGATCGTAAAATTTATATGGAAATGCAAAGGACCCAGAATAGCCAAAACCATTTTGAAAGGGCACAAACTTGGAAGATGCACTTTCCACTAAAACTTACTACGAAACTACAGTAACAAAGTGTGTGCTGGCATGAGAATCAAAATACACATCAGTGGGGAATCCAGAAATAAACCCAAATGCTTATGGTCATTTGCTGATTAACAAAGGTGCTGAGGCTTTCAGTTGGGGAAAGAACTCTTTTTAACAAAGGTGCAATGCAGTTAGATATCCACATGTAACAAGATGAGTGTAGGCCCCTACTTCACTCCATACACAAAATTTAACTTAAATGAACCACAGACCTAAATGAAAGAGCTAAAGCCACGAAATGGTTAGAAGGACGCATGAGGGGAAATCTTGGTGACCGACCTTGAGTGAGGCAAAGTGTTCTCAGATACAAGACCAGAGGCAGGGTCATGAAGGAAAACAGAGATAAATTGGATTTGATCAAAATTGAAAACGGTGTGATTCAAACAAAATCATTAAGAAAATAAAAAGTAGCTGGACACAGTGGCTCAGGCCTTAGGAGGTCGAGGCAGGAGTATCATGAGCCCAGGAATTTGAGACCAGCCTGGGCAACATAGTGAGACCCCGTTTCTGTAAAAACAAAATAGAAATGTGAAAAAAATCACATTTGTGATCCCAGCACTTTGGGAGGCCAAGGTGGGTGGACCACTTGAAGCTAGGAGTTGGAGACCAGCCCGGCCCACATGGCAAAACCCTGTTCCGTCTCTACTAAAAATATAAAAATTAGCCGGGCGTTGTGGCTCATATAGTGTGATCCCAGCTACTCAGGAGAGTGAGGCAAGAGAATCACTTGAACCGAAAAGGCAGAGGTTGTTGCAGTGAGTCAAGATCATGCCACTGCACTCCAGCCTGGTTGACAGCATGAGACTGCTTCAAAAAATAAAATAAAAAATTAGAAAAAAAAAAACTTGGGAGAAAGTATTTGCAAACTATATATATAATCAAGGGCTTGTATTTTGAATTTATAAACACCTGCAACTTGAAAATAAGATAAACATACACTTAAAAGTACCAAGAACCAGCTTGGCCATAGAGACCCCCCACCCAGGCGGCGCTGAAGGCATTAAGAAGCAGCCACCTAGACAGAACAGTAAAGTAGGACCATCCGGGTGCCAGCAGCCTTACCGAGCCAAGAGCCTCAGGGGCTGGTGCATTCCAGGCTGAGGGCCTCTAGCAGACACTGACCCACACATTTATTCTCTCTGAACAGGTGATTCTTATTAACAAACAGGTGTTCTGTGTTTTCTCATAGAACCAAGATAAACTAGATAGGCAGCTGTTGCCTGCTTACCACCCATCAAGGAGAAACTAGAAAGGATTCTCCACGAGGGAGCCACGGGGGCAGGGTCACATGTCCCATGCAGAAAGAATTGTTTTCACCGGTGTATGATATACATACACTGCCTTGCTACTTTAGAATACACCAAGCAGTTTTCCACTTGGTGAGGGGGATGTGGCGAGGTTTTCCTTGCCATTGTTCTTCTTAGCAAACAATATATTTTATCACTCAGCATTTCTCGACATAAAAGAGGTTAAATGGTAAGTTTTGGCTGGGCGCAGTGGCTCACACCTGTAGTCTCAACAGTTTGGGAGACCAAGGCACGCAGATCACCTGAGGTTAGGAGTTTGAAACCAGCCTGACCAACAAACATGATGAAACCCTGTCTCTACTAAAAATACAAAAATTAGCTGGGCATCATGGCCCATGCCTGTAATCCCAGCTACTAGGGAGACTGAGGCAGGAGAATCGCTTGAACCCGGGAGGCAGAGGTTGCAGTGAGCCAAGATAGTGTCATTGGACTCCAGCCCAGGTGACAGAGGGAGACTCTGTCTCCAAAAAAAAAAAAGCTGGGGATTGTGGCAGACACCTGTAAACTCAGCTACTCAGGAGGCTGAGGCAAGAGAATTGCTTTAACCCAAGAGACGGAGGTTGCAGAGTTGAGATCGCGCCACTGCACTCCAGCCTTGGCAACATAGTGAGACTCAAAAAAATGTATAGCCAATTTCTTCAAAGGTGAAATATAAATGTATCGCATGGCCCAGCAATTCCATTCCTATGTATCCACCTGAGAGAAATGACAACATATGTCCACGCAGGGAATTGTACCTTAGGCCGAGCAACACAGGGAGACCTTGTCTCAACTAAAAAAAAAAAAAAAAAAAAATTAGCCCAGTGTGATCGTGCTTGCCTGTAGTCCCAGCTCCTCAGGAGGTGGCTGATGCCTAAGGATTGCTTGAGCCCAGGAGGTGGAGGCTGCAGTGAGCCATGACTCCAGCCTGGGTGACAGAGCTAGACATTGTCTCAAAAACAACAGTAAAAAATTCTACCTGAATGTTCATAGCAGCTTTATTCATAACTGCCAAAATGTGGAGACAGCTCGAATGCCCATCAGCCGGCAAATGGCTAGACAGAATTCGGCTTTGCCACACGGGGCGAGAATCAGAGGAGCTAACTACCCCTGCATGCGACCGCGTGGACCAGCCTCGAAGGGTGATGCGCTGTGAAAGCCGCCAGACACGAAAGACACAAGTGTATGATTCTATTTATACGGAATTTCCAAAAAAGGTGACTCTAAAAAGGCAGAGAGCAGGTTAGTGTTTGGCCGGGGGTGGGAGAGGAAGTGACTGGCTGCTCACGCTGCGAGGGGACTTCAAGGCGATGTAGATGCTCTAAAACGGGAGGGCGGTGGCGGCCGCACAGCTCAGCAAGTTTACTAAAATCACTGAGTCGTGGGTGGATCACTGAAATTGCTGAAAGTGGGTGGATTTTATGGTATGTAAATCACACCTCAATAAAGCTGTTTTAAAAATACCTTTCACAGATTTTATTAGCTTTCCATTTATATCTGAGAAATGTATAAAGTGACTCAGAATTCGTTTCAGAGGAATTTTTTATTTTAATTTAGCCCGTGGAAAGAAATGAGCCTGTCCTGGAGCTGCCCCCAGTGGGATGAAGAGTCCTGTCCCCCAGCCCAGCACCAGCGCTGGCTCCATGGCCTCCCCGCATGGCCACTCCAGGCCCAGCCTGAGCTTGCCCCGCTCCTGGTCCCTCTGGCCTCCTTAGGGAAGGAAGCCTTTCCTCAAAGGAACTTCCACCAAGCCTCCCTGCCTCCCAGCTGGGCTCTCCCACCACACACACCACACACACACCAGAAAACACATGACACACACATACCATAGATGAACACACACGACACACCATACACATGATACACACCACAAACACCACAAAACACACACAAAACACATGACACACCATAAACAACATACCACAAAACACATGACACACCCATACACCACATACATACACACCACAAACACCACAAAACACACATAACACCAAACACCACATACCACAACCACCACACCATACCCTCTATACCACATACACACACCATATGCAAACACCATACCCACCATACCACATACACCATACACACCACACACACTACACACCAAACGCCACACATACCACACACCACAAACACCACATACCCACCATACCACATACACACACTATACATAACACACACCATACACCACACACAATACACACACCACAAACACCAGACACCACAAAACACATGGCATACACACCATACACACACCACGACACGATACACCACACACCACACACAACCACACATCACATGCACTCTATACATACCACATGATACATAAACACCATATACAACACACGACGTGCACACACCGCACACCATACACAAACACCACACACAACCACACATCTTACACAAACACTACACACAATACACATACCCCACACCCCCACACACGCTGCATATACACTATATACACCACACACACTACACACACTATGCACATCACATACATGTTACACCACCCACACCCACTGGGACTTTCCAGAGGTTGGTGACCAGCCTTCGGGGTTGGAGGGGCTGTGGGTGGGACCTGGCCAGCCGTGGGGACCCCAGGCCCAGAAGGCATTTCCTGAGGTGCAGAGAAGGTGGCCTGGCCCTGCCTGCCCCCGCAATGGGACCAAGGAGGAGGTGGGGTGGGAAGGGACACAGCACCTCCCCCGGGGACACAGGGTGGGTCTGGAGGAGGTAGGGGTGCTGTGCCAGAGGGACCTGTGGGACACAGGAGGCTGGGGATGGGGGGCCGGGATCTGGGGAAGCCCGAAGCTAGGAAGAGGGTCCCGGCGGGGCTGGGAGAGGAGGGCGCTCTCGGGTGGTCGCACAGCCCAAGTAAGAGGGTCCGGGAGAGGAGGTCGGGGCATTGGACCGGGTCCGGGCTGAGAATGCCCTGGGATTCAGACCAGGCGGGGTGAGGGCTGCCCTAGGGGCCTGAGGCGTGGAGAAGGCGCATGGGGTAGGGACGCCCACCCAGGGGCCCACGTGAAAAGCCCCCGCAAAACCCGACGTGGCGCCCAGGTGGCCGGGCTGCTGGACAGTGCCCCTGGCCTTGCTGCCCATTCCCGCGGCAGACTCTGCCCCGCAGGCCAGGGTTCCTCCACCCAGCGCCCTTTGTCCTCAGGAGGCCCTGAGCTGTGGATGAGATGAACAAGACACCCACCTTGCACCCACTGGCCAGGGAGCACCCGCCTGCCTTCTGCCACCTGGGCAGACCCTACCGACCCCAGAGCAGGCCGGCTCCGGCGCCTTTTTCCCCAGGAGGGATCCAGGGAGGGAATGGAGACCCAAGGTGCAGAACCCAGCCTGGTGCCCCACAGCCAGACACTGGCCGGCCCCGCACCTGCCCCGCAGCCCACCTGGGCCTGGGGCCCTGCTGGTGCTTGCACTTGAGTCCTGGAGATGGTGCAGCCGCAGGTGCTCCGGAGGGGTGGAACCTTGGCAAAGGCCTGAGGCCATGGCCCTGTCCCCTCCCTCCTCCTGCCCCAGGTCCCCTCCCTCCTCCTGCCCCAGGTCCCCTCCCTCCTCCTGCCCCAGGTCCCCCTCCCTCCTCCTGCCCCAGGTCCCCCCTCCCTCCTCCTGCTCCAGGACCCCTTCTTCCTCCTGCCCCAGGACCCCTTCTTCCTCCTGCCCCAGGTTCCCCCTCCCTCCTCCTGCCCCAGAGCCAGGCCCAGTCAGCCCCCAGCTCGTCTGGCAGTCGGGGCGCAGCGGCTGCAGCAGGGGAGGACAGTCAGGTGCCTGGCGCTAGAGACCACTTGTGGTGGGGACGGGACAGAAGGTACCGAGGCTGGGCCAGGGTGTAAGGCTGGGGAGGTCAGCAGGGCACAGCTCCGAGTCCTCGGGCTCACCCCGGACCGTGGCTACACACGCTCCGGACAAGCGCGTCCTCGGAGCTAGGAAGGGAGGGAGGGGCCTGGCGTGGGTGCGCGTCCTTGGGCGGGGTCCTTCCGGCCAGTCCAGCCTCCTCCCGTCCCGGGTCAGGCGGACCTTTTACCTCCCAGTCCTCACCATCCTTCCCCGCCTTGGAGACCTGGCCAGCCCCGCCTGCCCGCCGCTCCCCGAAGCCCGTTCCCGCTGCCCACGCTTCCGCCCTCTCCGCGCCGCCACCCGGCCCCCAGATTCGCCTCCTCCTGCGTCCTCAGCGCCCGGGAACCCACCCCGGCCTCGCTTTCCCCCGTTTGCGTTGCAGCGGCTCCCCTGACTCTGGGGGGGGCCCTGGACACAGGGCCTAGGAATGTTCTTAAACCCCTTCCGGGGCCCCAGATGGTCCAGGCCGCCACACACAGGGGATACGCGTGTGCCCCCAACGGGGACCCCAGCATTCTTGGACGGCGTGCGTGCACTCGGCTCACTCTCCGATCTCCTCTCAGCTCCAGGCTCCTCTCCTGTCATCAGCGTCCCCCTTCCCCGCCTCCGGGAGGTGCTGAGTCACAGGAGGCACCCCCACGTGCTGCTGTGCCCTTTGAGTGAAGGGAGGGTGAGTCACGCGGTGGCAGCAGCCACGTCATATGGGGGCGGGGGAGGGGCGAGCTGCTAGTCTTGGCGCCAGGCTCTGCCTAGGCTAGGTCCTGCCCAGGTGCAGACATATGCAAGCACACACACGTGCATACATATACACACACGCACGTGCACACAGGATCACACATGCATGGCAGACAGACATGTACACAAAAGATCACACCTGCACACACACAGATTCACATGCACACACATAGATGCACGGGCACAAAAACCCAGCCACACACACACTTGGAGCTTGTAGATTTACACACCCACCACTTTTCTACGTGTACACTCCGACGTGGACACACAGGCGCCCACACACCGCAGAGTTCCCTGCATTCCTGGGTGGCCCTATAGACCCTGCTGGTCCTTTCTAGAGAAGACTAGGTGGCTGCTTCAGGGTGGAGCTGGGACTCCAGGACCCTCCAGGGCTAGGTCCTGTGCTGGCAAATGGGCAGTCCTGTGGGCACCAGAGCAGCCCCTAACCTGCTCCACGGCCGGCATGGGCCACCGGACACTTACCTGCTGACCCCTGCCCAGTCCTGTCTCGTAGCAGAAACTGAAGCTGACAGGAGCTGAGGCTGGCAGGAGCTGAGGCCTGCAGCCCCAGGGCTCTGCTCAGGGCCCTCGTGCCTCTGAGGCCCCGCCTCCTCCCCTCAGCTCACCCCACATAGAACAGGGACCCTGGGTGTGAGCAGACCAGGAGCAGGGCCCAGGGCGAGTGCTGGATGAGACTGTGGTCCTGGCACCCACTCCTCCTACCGGTCTCAGGGCCTTTGCACCTGCTGCTCCCACTGCTGAGCCCCCCTCCCCAGATCTCCACAGAGCTGCCTGTGCTGTCTCCTAGGCCCCACTGGGGAGCCCACCCTGTGCAAAGGCTTAGGGCGATGGTGGCCCTGAGGAGCCCCCACCATGCCTCTGCCACATCTGGGATTACCCTCCAATGTAGGTCTTAGTCATGCTTCCCAGGCAGGGGTGAGCCCCCAGTCTTGGGAATGTCTGGGTCCCTCCTGAGTGAGAAGTGGGAGGATTTGGTGAGCAGAAGCCAGACAGGGGCAAGCAGGGGATCGGGAGTCTCGGGGTGGCCCCTCTGGGGGGCTCCGTGGGATGGGGCTGCCTCTGTGGGGACCTGGCCAGCGGGTTGTACATGTGGCCTGAGACTCAATCCTGGCGTTTTCGGGTCCCTGGTCCTCTCCACACTGAACCAATCCCCCATGGGGTATGGGGTCCATTTCTCATGTCCTTTCTAGACATAGAGGCCCACAAAAGGTTCTAGTGCTCTCAGGATCACATCACAGCCGCGGCAGCATCCAGTGGCCCAGGATCCCTGGTGCTGAGCTGCAGGCAAACAGCTCTGCCTGGGCTGGGCCCAGGCGTGGAGCCAGTTACTGGGCCTCAGGACCCACGGCACCTGGAAACCGAAGCAGGCCCGGCTGCCTGATGGGAGCATCTTCCCAGGTGCGGTCCAGGGCGGTCCCACAGCCAGGACCATGACAGGATGCTCAGAGGTCTCAGGGAATGCTCAGACCACCTCTGGACTGGGTCCGGCAATAGAACTGGGGCACCAGCTCATCCCTTCTCCATGCCTCCCAACCTGCTGGAGTGGCCAGGGGGTGGGGGTCACTGATCACAGCAGTTCTGGTGAGGGGCCGAAGGGACGCTGCCCAGGACATTGGGGCACCTGCCCCACAAAGGCCAAGCCCCAGAGTCTGGAGGAAGCCAGCAGGGCCAGCCTTAGCACACTGGCCACAGGGCCTCAGGCCAGAAGAGCAGTGTGGGGCCGCACCTTGCGCTGGGCCTGGGGGCTTCCAGCTCCTCAGCTGGCCCTAGCCCGTGTCGATGGAGCAGCAGAGAGCAGCCCAGGGCCCTGCAGGAGGGCAGGCGCCAGGGTCAGGGGCCAGGTCAGAGCCAGCCATGCCCTAGTCTTCCAGGGGAAGACCAGGCTCCCAAGCACGCCCACCCCAGGGTAGCCTACTCCTGGCTTGCAGACCTGGGCCTGCTTGGCCACTTATGACTTCGAGTGGGTGCCAGGCCCCACCTGGATCATTCAGAGCTGGGTCCAGGTGACCCATCCCCAGGGGAGACCCCTTGCTTGTTCATGGGGGAGTGAACACCCACCCGAACATCCTGTCCGACATCTGGGCACAGTGCCCTGGGACTCCTTGGGCCATGTAGATGGCTTTGGGGCTGGAGGAGAGGGAGATAGGGTGCCCCAGGAAGGACTGTCTGGGGGACATGACCCCCGAAATGCCAACCTGCCCTCCTCCAGGCTGAAGCTTCCTGGGTCTCTTCCTCCACCCTCTGCCCCTTGCCCCTTGCCCCCAACTCCCAGGAGACTGTGACGGCTCCGTACCTCCTGCTCCACCCATGTCCACACACTGGCCTCTCTTCCCACACCTGGCCTGATTCTTCTCTGCTGGTCTGGTTCTTTGCCGATTCAATACCTAAAGGTGTCCTTTGGAAACATTCTGTCAAGTTCTGGACAGTGTCCACCCCAGGGGGACTCCTGAACAGGCTGTGGTCCTCAGTGTCACATGACTGCTGTCTACTGTGGTGAGTGCGTCATTCCAGCTGTCCATGCATGCTGGGTCACGCAGATGCTGTCCTGGCCCACTCGACAGCCTTGGAACTGATGGGTTTGTTCACAGCTAGGCCCTTGAGGGTAGGCGGGTCAGTAAACAGGTCAGGGGAGGCACCAAGGCTGACCGTGCCCTGCAGCCTGCCTGGCATCCACCACGGGGGGCCATTCTTCTCCACCCATTCTTCCTGGGTGGAGTAGGGGGCACGGAGCCAGGGCACGGAGCCGGGGCACAGAAAGAGAGACTGGGACATAGATCTTCTGTAGCTGTCAGGCCCTGGTTAAGTTTCTTTCTTCTGAAGCAGCTCCAGAAACGAAACCTTGGCATGGCTTTGGTGCCAAAGCTGCACGGCAAAGGGAAGTGATCCCTGCAGCCCCTGTGAACCTTCCCCCACCCCCTGCTGGCCACCCAGGCCCCAGCTGGCTTGGGAGCCCCTGCGCTGTAGTGAAAACAGCAGAAGAGGAAATCGTACGAAGCCACCTGCATAGCTGAGTGGGGCAGTCCTGCAGGAAGACGCTGGGCAGCTCCCTGGATGGGGGTGGCTGCCTGGACAGGCAGGGCTGGAGGGCTGACCCCTCGCCCGCTTGACCCCCAGGCCCGAGCCCATCATGGTGAGATGCTGGTGTGATGTGACGCCCCGGGGAGTTGGGGAGAGCAAGGGAAACGGAAAGGGTGCTGAGCCACACCAGGTCCGAGGCACCCAGAGCCCTCCAGACGAAGCAGCCAGGACAGCAAGGCTGGACAGAGGCCGCTGGGGATCTGTGTGGCAGTGTCCAGGTGTGGCTGGGCCTAGGGTCCCAGGCAGGCGGTAAGGAAGGGTGGCAGCCAGGCTTGGAGTCTGCCCACAGAGTACAGGGGAGACAGGAGCTCGGTGGTTCCCTGTCCATCCCTGACCCCTACCAGGGCTGAGAGAGTGCAGGGCCCAAGCCAGATTCCCGGCGCTGGAATTTCTCAATGGGCCCCTCCCCTTTCTGCAGAGAGGCCTGATGGTGCCGCTAGACCCTCCTGCACGTGGCCTCCAGGCCCACTGCTTCCCCAGCAGCCCTGGCCAAACCCCAGGTTTCATTTCACAAGTGACCAGCCTCTGCCACCAGGGTTCCCGGCAATGAGGCCTGGCCAGGCAGGGTGGGGGCAGGGCCTGCCCCTCCAGACTGGCCACTGCCCTCCTCCTGGCCAGGGCCCTGCAGGAAAGCCTCTCCAGGGGTGCTGTGCCTCACATGTGGGTGCGGTGGGGGTTTGCTCCCCATGAACAAGCAAGGGGCTCCCTTGGGGATGGGTCGCGTGGACCCAGGTCTGAATGACCCAGGCAGGGGAAACCAAGGCTCAGAGGCCAGGCACGCACCCGAAGTCATAAGCGGCCAAGCAGGCCCAGGTGTGCAAGCCAGAAGGAGGGTGCCTTGGGGTGGACATGCTTGGGTGCCCCGTCTCCCCCTCTGCCATAGCCTCGAGAGAGGCTCAGGGTGGTGGGCTGGTTCTGACCTGGACTCTGGCCCACATCCTGCAGGCACCAGGTCCAAACTGGTCACCTGGTGTACATCCTGCAGGTGTGAGGATACACATCATCCCTTGACCCCGAGTGGCCAAGGGGTGCTACAGTCCTGGAGGCCACCCAGGCAGGGTGGGAGGGGCCCAGTCTGTAGGGAAGGGGCCTGAGCACCCCCAGGCCAGCTCCCACCTAGGAGCCCACAGAGGCCCCCGAGGGAACACAATGGATTCTGCTGGGCTTCTTCCCCCACGGAGGGGCCGCACCTCAGGGTCTAAGGCGGGGGCTGGGGAAGGAAGCAGGCTTACAGTCACCCGGATCCTACCAGAGCCCCAGGGGGTGTCTAGGGGCAGGGTGTAGGGGTACCCAGACAGCCCGGGGGCTGGAGGGGCACAGGGAAGGGTAGGGGAAGCCCTGAATCCTTCCCCCTCATCCTGCTTCCAAAGTCAAGTGGCCCAGCAGAGCCAAAGCAGCGGTGGTGGGGCGGGGCTAGTGGGAGAGCTGATTCCTGGCGCCCCCCGCAGGAGTGCTGCCTGTGTCTCTGGACCAGGATGGCGCCCTCAGAGACGTTTCTGAAAGCTCACTGTGGGATGCCCACAGGCATCCTCCACCCACTCCTGCCAGCCCTGGCCCATGGTGCCCAGCCAAGCAGATAACCTGTGGCTGAGAGCATGAGGAAGGACCCAAGGCCCTGTCTCCTCCTGAGTGGGGGGGTGGAGGGCTGTGTCCAAAAGCCACCCCTAAGCATGCCATCCCCTGCGCTAGAAGGCCAGAGCTGTATCGCTGGGAGCCTCAGCCCAGTACCCTGCACCCATTCCCAGGGCCTTGGCCGATGCCTCTGCCCTGTAGGCCTTGGCCACCTTAGAGGGGTCCCCAGCCAGCCTTCAGCAGCTGTGTGTGGGAGGAACCCGAGTCCTATTCTGATATCTGCCCAAGGTTCCTGCCTCTCTGGGCCTCAGTTTCCCAAGGGGGAAACTGCCTGGATGGAGCTTGGGGCTGCCCAGGAGCAGGTAGACGGCAATGCCCAAGGGTCCCAGGCTGGGCTGGCACTGGCTGGTGGGCTCAGGGAGGAGTGCTCATGGGGTACCCAGACCCCTGACCGTGGGGACAGAAGGGGCAGGGGAGTGCAGGTGAGGTGGGCATGGAGAAAGTGGGGGAGCCTGGCTGCTCCCCTCCACCTCTGCCCTGTCTTGGGGGGGCGAATAGATGGGCAAGTCCACACAGAGCCCAGCACCCTCAGCAAATGGGCAAGCCAGGAGCACAGCGGCCAGTGTCATGATATGGGACACTGTCACCAGGGTGGGGTCAGCAGGCTGGTCACTGGGGAGACGCTGTCACCCAAGGCACCTGCACCAGGAGCCCCTCCTGTGTGCTCCCCACTGAGTTCCAGCTGTGTGGCGGGACTGCTATTGCCCAAGGTGCCCGTTTTGGCAGTGGGTGGTGGGGTAATGGGAAGAGCCTTACTGGGCCAGGTGGGACTCACAGCATGCTGGCTGGGCCAGGTCTGTGGGTACCCGTGGCTTGTCCTTCCTGGCACCGCCTCATCTCCTCTGCTGGGCTGAGGCTGTAAGGTGGAATGAGGGCCCCGAGGGACCTGCCTAACTGAGCAGGTGCCCTCCAGCACTCCTGGACCTCCACGGCCAAAGCCACAGACACCCACTGATGCCCTGAACAATCACAACCTAAGCTGGGAGCTCCCACCCAGGCCCTCTCTGCCTGCTCTCCAGAGGAAGGGCGACTTTTGTTTCGACTTCCTGCCTCTGCCATAGCCTCTGACCTCGGACACTGTCCAATGCAGTGCTCCCTGCCAGGGGCTCCTTAGCAGGGGCTCTTATTTGGAGGGGCAGGAGATGGGAAGCAGAAGGCAGACAGGGCTCCGGGAGCCAGAAAGCCAAGTAGGTATGCTTGGCAGACTAGGCGATGTCCCAGTTGCAGGTCCACTGCCAGGGTGGGGCACCCAGGCTTGGGGACACATGGGCACCCCACAGCCCAGCACAGGGTGGGCAGTTGAGCAGAAGGCCCCTGGGGTGGGAGTGGGGGTGGGGGAGCAGACTCACTGGGACCCTCCACCCAGGCCTCCTCTACCCACCAGGAACATTGCAGCCAGGTCCACTGCCACACCCAGACCTGGCATATACCCCACTCTCTCCACGTACACCTGCCAGGCCAGGGCTTATCGTTGACCAAACACCCCCAGACCCCACCTGCCTGTCCTCACACATATCCTTGGCACTGCCCAGAACACACTCCCATGCCATGTGCCTGGCAAACTTCCTCAGCCTTCAAAACCCCTAGCCACCCTCTGAGGCAGCATGGACTCCCTCCCCAACCTCCATACATCTTTGTGTGGCCCAAGCCAAGATTCAAGTGCGGCCATTTCCCCTGGCGAGGCCTCCCTGGGCAGAGGCCGCAAAGATCCTCCTGGGACTACCCCAGGGTTAGCCTCCTGATCAGAGAAGGCCGCTGTGCCCTCAGAGCCCGGCTCCCTGCCTCCGCCTCCCAGAGGCACCCCAGGAACCAGCTGCTCCTCTTCCTGGGTGCAGCATGGGGTGGTGGGGTGGGCCACAAGCCACACATGGGAGCCTCTGGCACTGGGGAGGTTGGCACCCAGCTGGGCCTCTCCCATTCCCCCCATGGGCAAAACTACCGGCCCCACAGGAAACCCATCAGCGTTCACCCAGCAGCCAGAAGCCCCTTTCCTGGAACCCCTCTCTTCCCCGGGGCTACCCAGCCCAATAAATACAGGATTATTCACTATGTACAAAAAATTTTAATTGAAATACCTGTATAAAAAAATATGATCTCCAGACGTCTCACTTTTGAACTGAAAGAACCCCCATCCGCGATGCCCACACACACCGCGTTCACAGAAACACAGGTGCTGAATAAATTAAACGCTCGGGCTCTGGCCCCACCCCAGCCTTCGGAGCCAACAAGCAAACTGTACAAAGTCAATAATTTAAAACCCACACCCCAGGTACAGTGCCTGGAAGTGTCGGGGTCACCCACTCCCCTTAAATTAGCCACTGTACAAGTTCATCTTCTGACAGGCGGGGCCGGGACAGACACCAGGCGCAGGAATCAGGGCCTGGGATCCCCGGACCATGGCCACCTCCTCCCCCACACTCCCCACAGTCCCCTGAGGTCTGGAGGAGGCAGGCTGCTCAGAGAAAGTAACCTCAACAAATAAATTAAACAATAAATATAGCCCCAGTGGGCCAACGGCGCCTCCAGGGGGTCACACCATAAATAACAGACGTGGGCGGCAGGCAAGGCTCGCGTGGGTGGCGGGCGTGGAGGCCCGGACTTGCATTGCGTGTGCAGGACGCACCCCGACGCACACCGCAGGACTGAGGGCAGGAGGTGGGCTCGGGACCCTCCGCCGTTGGAGAGAGCTCCACGGCGGCAGGCAGATGGGAAGGCCGCCTCCGGACACAGCAGCACAGAGGGGCGTCTGGGGTTCAAGTATCCACCCAGGGCAGGCGGGACCTCGACCGGAACGTCTTTGGACAGACAGAGCTTGAGAAAACCAAGTCCCGCGGGACCAGCGTTCAAAAGGCACTCAAAGCAAAGGTCACCAGGGGTCAGAGGTCACTGCTTCCGCAGGAGGAGACAGCCCAGGCAGGAGAAAGTCAGGGTCTGGGGGTATCCGGGTCTGGCCAAGGCAAGTGGTCCCCTAGCTCCCAGTCAGGTGCAGCTCCTCACAAGCTCTCACTGCTAGACGTGGTGCTGGCCGCGTCGTCAGGGTCGAGGGTGCACAGCCGCAGGTCACAGCTCTCTGGAGCGCCCCCGTCTGCCCCCAGCATCCAGGGATGGGCTGCAATCTGGTCCAGCGTCGGCCGCTCTGAGGGCCGCAGGGACAGGCACCACCGGATCAGCTGCTGGCACTCTGCGCAGAGCGGAGGGGTCAGGGAGGGCCCAGGCAGGGCGAGGCTCCCATGCCCGCCTCCAGCCCCCAACGCACCTGGGGAGACCCTCCTCCGGAAGAGCAGGCGGCCACGGAGGATCTCCTCGTCCTGTTCGAAGGGGATGTCCCCGCACACCATGTCATAGAGCAGTACGCCCAAGGACCACACGGTGGCCGAGCGCCCGTGGTAGCGGTGGTAGCGGATCCACTCCGGGGGGCTGTATACGCGAGTGCCTGAGGGAACACGGGGTTTAGCACGCCCACCCAGGGCAGCGCGCAACAGACGGCGAGGTCCCTGGTGGTTAACTCCTTGGCCTGAGTCACAGAAGGCAGAGCCAGGCCTCAAATTCCGGCTCGTCATCACCCTGGAAAAACCCCAGTGGGGGAGGGAGGCGCGGCGCTGGGGGAGGGGCTGGCCCTTCCGCTCTGCTGGCCACGGGGGAGGAGCAGGTCACATGAGCAAAGGCTCGGCTTTCACAACAAACAGATGCGCTAAAAGGTTACTGGGGGGCAGCAGCGCGGTGCGGGGGGAAGGAGCAGCGCGGGGGGGGGGGGAGGAGCAGCGCGGGGGGGGGGAGGAGCAGCGTGGGGGGGGAGCAGCAGCGCGGGCTCCGCACAGCCCAGCGCCAGCCTGCGGGAAAGGAGGCGGGGAGAGGAAGGGAGGGAGAGAGAGAGGGAGGGAGGAAAGACGGGAGAGATACAGAAAGAGAGAGAGAGGGAGGAGCGAGCAGGGAGCCCCGGCTTCCCCAAGCTCCGCAATGCGGGGATTTCTGCCGCGGCGCCCCCACGCTCCGCACGCACGCAGCTCCCGCCCCCACGCAGGGGAGGCCCCGCCACTTCAACAGCATTGGGGACGGGACGGGACGGGGCGGGGGGGGGGCCTCCAGGCTTCCGGCAGAGACCCGGCCGGCTGCACCCTGCGTCACGCGCGAGTCCTGCGGGGACTCCTCCGCTACCGCCCCCAGCCCGGGCGTTTGTCGGCCCCGAAGGAGCTCACGCGCATCCCCCACCGGGACACGAGGCCCCGTACCCCCCAATCTTGAGAGCGCCCCTCGCTGCCACCCCGCACGATCCGGCTCAGTCCTCCCCAGGGCAGCGCGTGGGCCGCCGCCGCCATGAGAGCAGACCCAGGGCACGCGGCCGCCCGCGGCCTCCGAACAGTCACCAGCCCCCACCCCGTGCGCCGCCCCCTCCCCAGCAGGCGTTAACCCGCCTGCGCGGCCCTCGGAACGTTCCCTGCCCTGCGCCCGCGCTCACCGTCGAAGTCCGTGTAGACCGTATCCTTGAGCAGTGCGCCCGACCCGAAGTCGATGAGCTTGAGCTCGCCGGAGCGCAGGTCCACCAGCAGGTTTTCGTCCTTGATGTCGCGGTGCACGACCCCGCAGCTGTGGCAGTGGCGCACGGCGGCCAGCACCTGCGCGAAGAAGCGGCGCGCCAGCGGCTCGTCCAGGGCGCCGCGCTCCGTGATGAAGTCGAAGAGGTCCTGCGCCGGCTCGGGCCGCTCCAGCACCAGCAGGAAGCCGTCGGGCCGCTCAAACCAGTCCAGCAGGCGGATGACGCCGCGCGCGCCGCCCGCCGCGCCCACCTTGCGCAGCAGCACCACCTCCAGGGGCACGGTCGCGCCGCCCTGGGAAACACGACGGTCAGCACTCGAGCCCCGCGCCCTCCCACCACCACCGCCGCCGCCGCCCGCACCCCGACTTACCAGGCTGCCCCACTCAGTCACCCGCTCCTTCACCACGTGCTTCACGGCCACCTGCGGGGACGTGGAGGGTCAGGCCTGGCCGAGCGAGACGCGAGGCGCGCGAAAATCCCGGGCCCGCCCCGGCGGCCCTACTCACCGGGAGCCCGTCGGCAATGCGGCTGCCCGCGTAGACCGTGCCGAAGCCGCCGCTGCCCAGCACGGCGCCCACCTGATACGCCTTCTCGAAGCTCTCCTTGTCCGCCTTGGCTGCGGGGAGGCGCGGGCGGGGTTGGTGCGGCCCGGGGCGCCCCCGGCCCCCGCCCCGGCCCCGGCCCCGGCCCCGCCAGCCCCGCGCGTACCTGGTTGCAGGATCTTCACCGGGAGGTGGTCCACGCCGCCGGGCCCGCAGAGGTGCGCCAGGGAGCCGAACTTGGAGAGCAGCATCGCTGGCGGCGGCCTCCCGGGAGCCCCGAGCCCCAGGCGCAGAAGCCGCGGCCGATCCTGGCGGGCGGCGCGCCGGGGACACCGGCCGTCCGAGCCCGAGGCGGTCCGCGCGGCGCAGTGGGCCCAGAAGGCCCGCGGGGACCGCGTTGACGCACAGCAGGCCGAGCCACTCACCCGCCCGGCCGCCTCGCCCGGGGGTTTTGGGTCGCGGCACCGCGTATCCCTCCGCGGGGGCGGGGCGAGCCGGGACCCCGCCCCCTTCCGCCCGGGGCCCGCGCGGCGGCGGCGGCCGGGCGCTCGCGGGGGCGACGGCGGGGCAGCCGGGCGCCTGTCCCCGGGCGGGCGAGGGCCGGGCGTGCGGGCGCGGGGTCGCTCCGGGACTCGTTGTCGTAGCGCAGCCGCGGAGGCGCACGGCGTGCTGCGTCGCCCCGCTTTCCGCGCTCACGCTCACAGTCCGCGCACGCGCAGTTCCCGCGCGGGAGGCGGCCGTGGCTCCTCGGAAAGCGCGGGGAGGGGCCGCAAGAGCCAATGGAAACCGGGGTTTTTAAAGGACTCAGGCCCCTTAGCCAATGGCGGGGCGAGGGCGGGGCGGGCCGCCCCGGCCCCTCCCCCCGGCCCCGCCCCCAGCAACCCCGAGGAAGGTCACCCTCCGGCCCCGCCGGCCCCGCCGGCCCGGAGCTGTGTTCCCGGCGGCGCGGGAGTCTGCTAGGCGATCGACGCTCGTCCCTCGGCCTCGAGGTGACACACGACGCGAATCTGCGTCCCCGGCTGCCCGCCCACCCTGTTGCGCACGTAGCCGGGCGCGGGGTGGTAGCGCCGGCTCCTCTGGGACCCCTCGCAGCCGCAGCGCCCCGGGCCTCGCAGTCCCGGTGGGGGCCGGGAGCGCAGCTGGCTGGAGACACTTCTTCCTCTGACCTCACGCCCGCAGCCCGAGGGCCTTCCCTGTAACCTTTGCCCTACTGGCAGGTGCCTGGAGTGGCCCCGCAGCCCTCCTGCTGTCTGACACGGTCCTGGCTGCCCTCCTGCCGTCTGACACGGTCCTGGCTGCCCTCCAGGCTCTCCAGCAGCTGCTGTCCACTTCCACCAGGGAGACCACCTTGATTGCTGCCACAGCTGCACTCAAGGCCCGAACAGCCGGGGTACACATTGCCCTGGTCTGGACTATCCTGTTGTGCACCTTCTCTGCCCTATGTACAGAAATCAGACTCATCTGTGTGGTTTGGTCCAGACCCACAGATTGCCAGCATTGCTCCAAGGTCACCGACCTGAGAACAGCTCAGGGCTCCAGGACGTGAGTGGCCACCTGCCACCCCCAGAGCTAGTGGGTTGAGAGATGGGTGCCAGAGGGCCCAGGGGCTGGTCCTCCTGGCACTGCCAGGTGTTCCCAGTGACTCCTGAGGGCCCAGCCGGTCTTCGTATATTGGCAGACATCCCCGGGCAGTCTGGTGTGACTGTCAGCGTGCACACACACCTGCCTCAGAGCTTCCCTCTGTGCCTCCAGCCTCCCCCAAGTTTGATCTCTCACTCCTATATGGTCACCATCGCTGTCCCTGCACTGACCACTCAGACACTGCTCCCCTGCTCAGCCCTTCTGAGTCTGCGGCTCGAGGGACAGGCCCAGGCCTACCTGGTGTCTAGGCACCTGCCAGCCCCTCTGGGGCTCTCTTCGTCCCCTGCTTCCTGGGCCTACGCCTCTGCTCCTCTCCTGCCCAGCTCATCTCTTCCTGCTCCCTGGGTCTTGTCACCTCTTGGATCAAAGCCAACCCTGACATTCTCTGTCTGTCCTGCAGCCCCTTCCAGCTCATGTTTCCTGGAGCTCTGTCAGGTTCTCTCCTGCAGTACCTGCCTTGTGAGGGCAAGGTTGGGCCTGGCAGGTTAGCCTTTCCCTGACCCACCGCCCACCCAGCGCAGATCAGATCCTCCAAGGTCAGATCCCAGGTAGGATGGCGCCCCCAGCCTACCCCTCCAGCTGCATCCATACAGCACCTGCAAGGGAGGAGGGTCTGCTGCCCATGTGGTCCGCCCAGGGACCTGTGCGAGGATTCAGTGGGGCTGCCCTCTTCTGTGCTGGACCTGTTGCGGAGGTGGTCGGGGACGCTGGAGAGCATGGCAGGTCTAGGGGTGACCACCTCAGATGGGTGCATGTCAGCCTGGACGGGCTGGGGTCCTCAGCGTGGCATGTGAACCTCCAGGCCAGTCTTTCTCGAGTCGTCCTAGCCTTCGAGGACCAGGCTCTGACAGGCGGGCACCCCACCCCGGCTTTCCCTAGGTCCTGGGTCTTGCTCTGAACCCCTCAAGTCTACCTTAACAAAGAGCTGGGAGTACTTGCTCCTTCAGAAAGCGTGGTGTGCCCACTCTCCAGGACCTTCCTTTTGCTCACTCCAGGGGTGCTGGAGACCCCCGCAGGCCTCCCAGATGGGGTTCCTGCCACACAGGCCTCTGAGAAGGCCTCTGGAGGGTTCCTGCCTGGGGTCCAGGAGTCTGTCCTTGGAGTGGAGGACAGGGCAGAAGGCAGCCCTTTCCCTCAAGTGTGACGTCGTTGTAACCCACGTCTCTCCAGACACTGTCATGGATTTGCTGTCCTACGCGCCTGTGTGTGTGCAGCGAGGACTCCTGCACTGACGATAAGCTCCCTGAGGGGTCTGTGGTCTTCACTCTCCCCTGGACTGTTTGATGCTGGGGCCTCTTTTAGACTCTGTCTGGCCCAGACCACCACATCTGATCTGGCTGGCCTGTTGGGGTCGCCAGGAACCCCAGATAACCTGCCCACCTTGCCCCTGGCCCTCTCCTGCCATTGGGCATAGCCCAGCCTGTTCCTCAGCTTGGCAAACAGATGTGGGTCAGATCAGCTATGGAGCATCTGTGATCTTTGCATACAGGGCAAGAAAAATCTCAGAGGCCTCAGGGCCTCTCACCCTCTGCCCTGGGCCACCCCGTTCCCGAAGGTCTCATCAGCACCCCACCCCCAGCCAAGTCCCCAGCAGCACAGGACACTAGCCCCTGCCTGTTTCTTCCTGGTTCCTGGATGGCCCATCCGGTGGACCCCACGGGCAAGCCCAGCACATAGGGCAGAGCTGGGGCCACTCCTGAGACAGGAAGTGAGCCGGGAGGAGGGCTAGGCAGGGTCAGGGCATGGGGGCACTCAGCCTGGGTACCGACTGCAGAGGGCCAGGCCCAGCCCATTCCTGCATCCTCCCGTCCCACACTGCACTTGAAGCTCAGGCCAGCATGGCTTGGGCGCCTCCTTCCCTTGGGCCATCCTGCTGAGAGGAGCGGACTTGGCCCACGCTGGGGCCTCTGCCTGTCCCGGAGCAGGTGTTTCCCAAGGAAGGGACGGGGAGTGGAGCAGAGCCTGCCAGAGGCTCTGCACAGCCCAGCTAGCCCCTGTGCCAGCCCAGCCCGACTGCTTGACCTGGAAACAGCCGACCCTGCTCTGCAGTGGACATGGAGAGTCCCCCAGGTTCCCCAGCCTGCTGGCAGGAGCATCACGCTCTTGCCACGGTGGCCTGCCTGGATTCAGGAGAACGAGGAGGTGGGATGGAGGATGACTGGGGCCACTTAAAATCTCCCACACACACACATGTGCACACTGACACTGCTCACACACACCGACTCACAAACATGCACACACACAATCACACACTTACAGACACCCCCTAGGAGCTGGGGCATTGTAGAGGGGCATGTGCATGGGGTCTGTGCTCCACAGGCACCCCCATTTCCACCCTCCCAGGCTGTGTCCACACCGCCCCGGCTTCCGAGGTCCCCTCCCGGCCCCCTTCCCTCCTTCCCCGGGGATCCTGTTCACCCCCAGTCTCCAAGCCAATGACCGAGGCCTCCTTAATCAGCCTGTTTCCAGCTGCCCCTGCCTGTCCCACACGGTTGCCCAGCCTTGTCCTGCCTGTATCTGATGCCCCTCCAGCCCAGGCCAGGCCTGAGGAGGGGGCATCCCCTCACCTCCAAGCCTTTTATGAGGCCTAGCCCATTCCCAAACCTCCCTCCCGCCGTTCCAACCACCCCACTCCCACCCTCACTCCAGGCCCCAGTCTGAGCCCACTTGGCCACCCTGGTCTTCTTCCCACTATGAGCCCCTCACGGTCCTGCCTTGGATCCTCTGTGGCTCTCCTGTGCCACCAGGGCACTCATGGGACTGGCCCCCACCAGCACCTGCTACCACCCAGAGTCAGCGGCCCCACATGGCTGCCCCGGGCCGTGGGCTAAGCTCTGTGTCCATCATCTCCCTGCAGACCAGACTGCCCCAGCTGTACCCAGCTTGGGATGGCACCCCATCGGCACCCCATCTGCCCCCCATCTTCCAGCTCACACAGGCTGCAGTGGCCAAGACAGCAGGGGCAGGGGTGGACGATGCCTGTCTCCGGGAGAGGGCCTTTCCCTCTGGCCTCCACTCTATCGTTGCAGCCTCTCACCCGCTGGGGACGGGAGCCAGTAGAGCTCTGCCAGGATTTTGCAACATTTCGCTGAAGGCATCCCAGGGTTGGGCCTGGGGTGGAGTGGGGCTCCCAGTCAGTGGGAGCTGGGGGTGGGCGGCCTGCGTGAACTCTGGCCCAGCTGCTGCGGCTGCCTCTTCCAGCCTCTGTCCCTGCCTGGAGGACCCCAGTTTTACCCCTCAGCCAAGGCCTGGCCTGTGTTTGAAGGGCTGCTGTTCCCACCAGGTACCCCCATCTGCTGCCAGCACCAAACATTCATATCCCACAAGCCACCCGGGCCTGGGCCCCCAGGGGGCATGGCTGCCTGCCATCAGTTGCTTGGACTCCACAGAGAGTTTTGCACAAATGTAGATGCTGCTGCAGAAGCGTCCTGGCCTCAAGCACCTCTTCCGTGGAGCAGACGCGGAGACCTGGCTGGATAGGGGCTGCCTCCCTTAGCTGCCTGCAGGGGCCAGGCCTGACCTACCCCCAGGCCCCCATGCCTGGGAAGATGGCTGCCCCTCTGACAGGAGCGGGGAATCCAGGAGCATGGGGGCCTGGGGGCAGGTCAGGCCTGTGAATGGCAGCTGGCCCGGCCGGGCACTCAGACTGGAGTGTTGCTGCCAGAGCTTGAGCCCTGCCCACAGACAGCTCAGGCTTGGACCAGGCAAGGCAGGACAGGTGATAGCATCAGGCCAGGCTCCGTCTACCCCTCCCTGGCAGCCCCAGGCAGCAGCCACACAGCTCAAGTGGGCACCCCAGGCCCTTGGGGGTGTCCTCTTCAAATGGCTGAGAAATGGGCCTGGGGGAAGGAGAAAGTCGCCCACAGCTGGGTTTGGTGGGGGCAGTCAGTGGTTCTGAGAAAGGAGCTATATGGCCCAGAGTTCTGCTCGTGAAGAAAGGACAGGCAGCACCCTGGCAAGCCTGCCTCTTCCTTTCCAGGCTGCTGGGAGCGGCCCCCTGGCTGTGTGCTGGGGCTGGATCCTGACAGCCACAGCCTGGACGTGACACTGGGCCAGAGCTGGGGACGGGTCAGCAGGATGGGCCCCAGGAAGTGATGCCCCCAGGCCGTGCCTGTGTGTCTCTGCGGGACCTTCCACACTCTGCTCCTGCGGAAGGACCTGGGTCTGTTCCTAGGAGTGTCCCCAGGGCCAGCCTGGGTGGGGACTAAGAGGCCCCAGGGGCATTTTGACCCCAGGATGCAGCAGGAGCAGAGGATGAGGCTCCCAGACCCAAGAAGGGGCACCCATGGGTGTGTTTGTGTCAACATCCAGGGCCTGCGGTATCCAGGGCCTGCGATGGCCAGGGGGGTTCTGGCCACCCTGAGTGGTGACCCAGCCTGCCAGTCCTTCCCAGACCCACTGCTGTTTCCTGGAACCCCCATGAGCTGTGCCCTCCCAGGCCCTTCCTGCTTCACTGTGTTGGGGGACAGAGTGCCAGAGTGGCTGAAGGAGGCAGATCCCAGGACTGCCCCTGGGTCTCGGCTGGGAGAGTCCAGAGGGACCACTGAGGTCTGGCAGGCAGGGGCCCTGCCCTGTCCCCACCTCTGTCCGCAGGGCCCCCAAAGCCTACCCTGACCTGGGGCCATGACGTGTCCAGGGCAGAACGTGACATTCAGGAGAAGTGGCCAAGTTGTTTTCCAACTTCAGGGCCACTTCCCTATTCCTGTGAAGTGACAGTGGGGGTGAGGAGAGAAAGGGGGAGGGGACGGCAGTTGCCCAGAAGCCAAGCGGCCTCTGACATGGGAGTCCCCAGAGCCTGCCTGGCTCATCCGTGAACACCACGTCCGCTCTTGGCTGTCCCCAAGCCGACGGCAGTGCTGTAGGTGGCCCAGGACCAGGAGCTGAGGAGGACTTAGCCTGGCCTGGAGGGCATCCTACAGTCCCAATGGCGGGTCAGTCTAGGTCAGGGCCCAGGGAGCAAGCGCTTGTGTGCACACCTGTTCCCAGGTGAGTGCGGGGGTGTGCACATGCAGGCAGCCACAGGCACCAGGCCAGCGCCCTCCAAGGGCACGTTCACACCGCCCCCTCGCTGGGGGTGCAGCTCCCCGACCTCTTTCCCTCCGCTCTGGAGCCGGGTCCGTGGTGCCCAGCGCCCTCCTCCTACTGAGCGCTGCGGCCTCCCAGCCCTCAGGATGAGGGCTCAAGCAGACCTGCCTGGGGCGGCCAAGGGACAGGGCCTCAGGGTGTTGCCCACGCATGTCCGTGGTCCTGATGGGGAGCCTGAGACCCGGGAGCATCACCTGCCTGTCCCGACACCCTGCAGTGGGCACTTGAATCTCATTGGGGCTGGGGCAGGGCCTCACAGACGTCTCGTTTGGAGCTCTCCCCAGCCGGCATCTGGGCCTTATCCAGGTCCTCCTCGCTTCCCCCTGGCTCCATGAGGGTCCTCGAGGGTTCACCAGTGCAGACCTTCGGGGCCTTGAGGACAGCACAAGGGAAACATGCACAGGAGGAAAGGGGGGATGGGGTTCTTGGGGCGGGGTGTCACACACACACACAACCACACACATGTGCACACACAACCACACACACATGCACAAACACACACCACACAACCACACACACGTGCACACACACACCACACAACCACACACGTGCACACACAGCACACACAATCACACACGTGCACAAACCACACACACACGCACACACACCACACAACCACACACGTGCACACACACACCACACAACCACACACGTGGACACACACACCACATACACATCACACACGTGCACACACATGCACACACACCACATACCACACACCACACACAACCACACACCACACACAACCACACACATGTACACACACCACGCACAACCACACACGTGCACACACACGCACACACACATGCACACACACCACATACCACACACCACACACGTGCACACACACACCACATACATACCACACACCACACACATGTGCACAGACATATACGCACACCACATATGCACCACACACCACACATGTGCACACACACCACATACACACCACACATGTGCATACACAGATGCACACACACACACACTCGAGAGTGCACATACACACACCACGTGGGTCCTCCAAGCAACACACTCCACTGAGTCATCTCAGAGAAATGCAAAGAATGGAAAGAATTCTGCACTTTTACTCTCTGGCTGGGCTCCTCCACCTCCAAGAAATTCCCCACCCAGTGCCCTGGCCCCTTCTGGGGCCCAGAGTGCCCTCCTATCCCCGCCGCCCTGCCCTGATCAGGTGTGGGGGTGGTTGGTGTCCCAGCAGAACCCACTCCTCAGGTCTGTGGGTGCCAGGCCCGGCTTGGGCCCCGGAGGACCAGCTCAGCCCACAGCCCACCCTTCTGTGTCAGCTCTGCCAGGCTGGGCCCCCAGACAGTGGGAGTGAGGGCTGTGGTTGCCAAGCCTCTGGGCCAGGCACCCCTTACACCTCAGTCGGGCAGCCTTTCTTTTGTGTTCACTGACTCAGTCCGGAGATCAGAGGCTCCTCAATGGATGCTGTGGCCGGCGGGGCCTCCACCCTGAGCCCAC
The DNA here is from genome assembly GCA_963573385.1 of Cacajao melanocephalus. Classification (NCBI taxonomy): domain Eukaryota; kingdom Metazoa; phylum Chordata; class Mammalia; order Primates; family Pitheciidae; genus Cacajao; species Cacajao melanocephalus. The sequence continues at coordinate 51,613 of CAUYLG010044536.1, read as the reverse complement.
CTTTTTATCTGTGAAACAGAGATTGTGGTCACATCCCGGCATTGCTGGTGGGGCCTCTGGTACAGGAGATGGGTGGCCTGCAGGTGCCCCCATCGCAGGCCAGGCCAGGCTAGATCTTCTACAGCTTCAGGGCCCTGCTTCCTCCTACCTCCCAGCCCTGCTCCTGCCCCTCACCCCTTCCCCTGAGCACCCGATGCTGCCCCCACCACCAACCCTGCCTTGGGAGCTGGGGCCTCCCCGCTGAAGAAAGGCCAGAGGCCCCGGCCTAGCCTGAAATCCGCCTCTCTGGTATGGAATGGGTGGCGGCAAGCGGGGCTCCATGTGGGGCCAGGGCCGTTGGAGCCAGTACGAAGCCCGGCCACAGGGGCCTCTGTTCCTGCCCCACTGAGAGAGCCAGAGAGAGCCAGGGCTCCTTCAGCAGGGATAGGCCCGGGCCGGACCACGAGGAGGGAGGAGAAGGGAGAACCGATGAGGGGCTGGTGGAGCCACCCCTGGGCCGGCCAAGCTGGCCACGGCTGCTGACACCCTGTCCCCATCTCCCTGGGTGAGGGTGCCTGGAAACAGGCACACACCCTCCCGGTGATGGCACAGACTGTCCAGGGAGAAGGACCAGCTCTCTGTCCCTGCTGGTACCCAGTGGAGAGACCCGTCCCCAAAAGCAGGTGGTCCCTGGGACCAGGCCCCACTTCCTCCGGGAGCTCCAGGCCCCACCCGTGACACCGCCATCTTCCAGCCCCCATTGCTGTGTACAGAGCATGTGGCCCCCCCACACCTGCCACCTGCCTCTGCTTTCAGGGAACCTTGTCTCTGCCACACTCTCATCTGGGAGAGGAGTGCTGACTCCTGGTTTCTGGACACACCGCACAATTTTGGGGTTTCCACTGGGCCCTGGAATCCCCGCCAGGTAAACCTGTGAGGTGTGCTGGGACCCTGGGGCTCAGTTCACTCCTCAGGAGCATCGGGAGAACCAGACTCATTCGAGGCCCCATCCTGCAGCTCAGACCCTGAGCCAACCTGCTGCCCCTAGGCTTCCCCCAGCCCCTGGCCCCTGGCCCTGCCACAGCTTGGCGTCCCTGGGCCACAGCCTCTGGAGCTCGGTTCTGAACACGTCGGTCCCCTGCTCAAGCCCTTTGATGGCTCCTGCAACCTGTGGAGGGAAAGCAGGCCACTGGGCCTCGGTTCTGTGCTTCCAATGGGTCTTCTGGGGGCACCACCTACCCCCATAGGGCCTGGGGGAAGGTGTGAGCTGAGGGAGCTGAGCAGCGGGCAGGCCCCCGAGGCCAGGCATGATGCTCCCACCTCCATGCCCCTTCCCACACTGGGAACCTCTCTGCCAAGTGCCTTTCACCCAGGGCCTGACATAGGCAGTCCCCAGCCACCTTGCAGTGCTTGCCCGCCTGGCCATCCTCGTCCACCTGGCCGTCCCTGCCCGCCTCCCTATCCCTGCCCACCTCTAGGGCCTCAGCCTGGGTGTTGCCTCCTCCAAGGGCCCCAAGCCCTCAGCTAGGTCAGGGCTGGCTGGGCAGGCAATGGAGGGAGCATGAGCTGGCTCAGTCCTGGGGAAGAGGTCCCGTTAGTGCCTGGGCTGGAGGGCGGGGTCGGGAGGGAGACAGCCACGCCCCACACTCAGGACCTGCCCTGCCCCAGCCCCCATGGCCTCCTCTCTCCTCTGGATCCTCACTTACAGGTGGGGAAACTGAGGCTTGGCAAAGCAGAGTGGCGGACCAGACCCCCACTGTCTGCAGAGGAGCCACAGTGGGCGGTTAGGTTCAGGGCTGGGAGGCTGTGTGGGAGGTAGGAGGCCCCGCCAGTGCCCATCCCTGGCATGTCCCTGGCATCTGGCACCGTCAGGACAGGGGTGGGTGGGCATCTCTCGTGGGGAGGGAAGGCTGCAGCAGAAGACGCCACCAGCCAGGCCCAGGGCACCGGGAAGAGCTGAGTCTTGGAAGGATATGGATGGGAAGGAGGTGGGCTGGGCCAGGCAGGGACACTCGGGTCTCTGTTGAAGACCTGAAGTCCTGAAATCCCACCTAGCTCCCACCTGGGTCCTGTGCTCCCAGCAGAGGCAACTCAGCAGCCTGCCTGGGTGTGGATCCCTTCAGTGAGACCTGGGCAGGGGCCAGCCATGGGTGAGCAGGAGGGGGTGGCCCTTCCACTGGCCCTGCCCCCTGGGGTTTTGGGGCTCTGGAGGGCACTGGCTAGCTGCCCTTGGCTGAGGTGAGTGAGCATAGCCAGGGGGTGGGAAGTATAGAGTTGGGACTTAGCCCACCCAGGGCCAGGCCCCAGGCCAAATTTGATCTCTTGATGGGGCCTGGTGACCTCTCCGCCTCTCTCTGCTCCACTCGGTGCCCGGGCAACCCTCTCTGCATCCTGGCCTGTGAAGACAGGTGGAGGGGCTCTGCCTGGGCCCCCGCTGGCTCCCCCAGCTGCTGGCTCTCCCCTGAAGGCTTGGCTGCTGGTGCCTGCTCCTGCCCAACCCCAGCCTGGCAGGTGGGCCTCAGGCAGGTGGGCCCCGCCCAATCTCCTGCCGCAGGGCACTGCCATGACGCAGCTGCTCCTGGCTGTGGTCCACAGCACATGTGACAAGTGTGCAGACAGACGCAGACTCACACGCAGCACCCGGTCAGGCTGGTTCTACCTGGCCGTCCCTTTGCCCGAGGAGGGGCCCACGCAGCCAGGCCTGCCAGGAGGCTGTCCTCAGCCCCCCAGCCTCCCTGCCCCTGGCCTCAGACCCCCAGCCTCCCTGCCCCTGGCCTCGGTCCCCCAGCTCCCTGCCCCCGGCCTCAGCCCCGCAGCCTCCCTGCCCCTGGCCTCAGCCCCCCAGCCTCCCTGCCCCCGGCCTTAGTCCCCCAGCTCCCCGCCCCCTTTCTCAGCCACCTCCCCAGCTTCCCTGCCCCCGTCTCAGTAACTTCCAGCCTCAGTTCCTCATTTGTGAGCCAAACACTGCTGTCTGGCCTGAGGTCCCAGTGAGGCTGGCGGGAGAGGACATCACAGCTAGGGAGGGGCGAGGATCGGGAGGAGGTCAGAGCCTGGTCAGTGGAGACCCCCAAATGTCGCTGAGTGGGTGGATGGACTGTGGAAAGGCAGCCGTCCGCTGCCCTGCCTCGCAAGGGGCCCTTCTGGCAGTGAGGTCCCCCCCAGCTGTGCCAGTCCTGCGCTGCCCTGGCCTCCTCGGCCCTTGGCCCACAGGGCCTGGGAGAATATGCTGCAGACCCTCCATGTTGCTGTGGAGCAGGCCTGGCAGGGTGGCCCCTGGGACTCCCGGGAGCTCCCAGCAGGCAGCTGGGCCGGGTCATCCTTGTTACTCGCTTAGCTGGGTAGAGAATTACCTCATCAGCCAGGGTGCCCCCAACAACACAGCCTGGCCCAGGCCCCACCCTCTGGTCCCCTAAATACAGCCTGGCCCATGGCCTTCCTTCACCTGCCCCCATCCCCAGCACACAGTCCAGCTCAGGCCCCACACCCGACCACTGGCTATACCACACTGTCCCCCACATCCCCCCACCCAGCTGTGCTTCCCAGTGGTGGATGGCAACACCAGTCCCCCTCAGCTGCTTGAGGGCTGGAGGGGCGTGTACATCATGAGGCCCTGCACGGCTGTGCCAGGTTCCCTGGCGGACGGAGGGTCTGCTTCCCCAGGAGGGTGCAGGCAGCCCAGCCCCTCTAGAGTGGAAAGTCCAACAGCTGGGGCCCAGGGGCAGGTGCGGCTCTCACGGCCTGTGTCCCCACACTTGAGGCCTCCCGTCTGGCCAGCAGCAGGACACAGTGAGACTCACCTGCAGAGGGCCCCAGCCCTGGGTCTGCGCCGCCACCAGCATACTGGACCCGCCTGGGGGATTTCTAACGGCCCACCCCCCTCTCCAGCCAACGACTCTCCCCAGGGCCCCTCCACTGGGAAGCCTGTGCCCCTGCCCGGCAAGGGGGCTCTGCTCCACAGGCGCTGATCTGCCCACTAAGTGCAGAGAGTCCAGCGAGCGAGGCCGGGTGCCTGGAGCCCAGGCAACAATGCCAGAAATCCCATCCTCTGCTCTAAGAACCTGGGTCCTGGTGGGTGGAGGGGTGTCAGGGTGGGGGGCCAAGGAAACATGGGGCGACGGGCTGGAGGGTGCAGACAGGGGCGATAGTGGAGGGGCAGGGTGGGGGCACAGGCCAAGAGGGTCGGGTAGAAGGGTTGGCAGAGGGTGTTGTGTATGGGGGGCCGTGTGGACAGGGTTCGAGGGGCGTGGACAGGCCCAGGGCGGGGCAGCTGGGTACACAATGGGCCCTTGTCCTGCAGGCTGCAGCTCCTGGGCGCCCTGAGCAAATACACGCCCTGTTCCCGGCTGCACACTGTGTCCTGGGACGCCACCGTGGCTTGGGGCCAGTGGGAGGGTGGCTGCAAAGCCAGGGCACCCGCCTGAGGGTTCTGCTGCCCGTGAACCTCCATGTGGAGCCGTCCCGGCCATGGCCTGGGTGTGGCACTCATGACTTGGCCTGTCCCTTGGCCACCCCACCAGGTCTACCCAGGGATCCCGTGGGGGAGAGCGGCTCACTCTGCCTGGCCCTGCCGGAGATGCCTCTCCTGCCCAGCCAGACCCCTGGCCAAGCTCAGCCTGCAGGACTCCGGGCCCCCACTCAAGCCACCTGAGTGCCCGTCCTGCGTCTGCCCCGCCCTACCCACCCGCAACCACAGCCCTGGATGGGCCTCAGCCTGGGGCTTTCTCAGGACGTGTGGGTTGGGTTAGAGGCCAGGCGGGCAGGGATTGGCTCCAGTCCCTGCCAAGGCCCCTTCCTAGGTGCGGAGTCTCTCTGGAGCGCCAGTGGGAACTGCAGGTGGGCCCTGCCAGGGGTCCCCACCCAGCCCTCTGGCCTGCCCCAGGCCTGTGGCCCTGAGAGAGTGGCGGGGGCCTGCCTTCCCGACCTGTGCTGAAGACAGCCCTGGCCAGGGCTGGGGGACAGCTGGGACAGGGATGGGCCCTCCCCCAGGGACCTGGGCAGGGGTGGAGAGGACCCCTCTTCCTGCGGTGGTGGGATGTTCCACCAAGCTGTGGGGGGTCCGTCAGGGGCAGGGAGGAGAGCTGGGGGGCAGCTGGGCACTGGGGGAAGGCACACTAGGCCCTGGGGGTTTGCTGTGGGTTCGGGCACCAGTGGCTGCTCCCTCCCCTCTGCACCTCTTCCCTGGAAGCAGCAGGAGCTGACTGCTCACACTGAAGGAGTGCCTGAGACACCTTGCCACCTGGTAGCAGTGTATGCTCGGCATAGGGGCTCGAAGGGGGCCAGAGAACCCAGGGGAGACAGACACCAAGAAAGACGGTGGCAAGAACGTTCCTGGCCAGCAGTACCCCCACCACGCCACGTTCCTGGCCAGCAGTACCCCCACCACAGCAGGCAGCATCTTGGATGTACCGTCAAGAGCCATGAGGCCTGGTCTGCCTCTCTGGCAGCTGATGCTGCTGAGCCCACCCTCCAGAGGACCACAAGAGCCCCCAGAGCACAGGACGGTCGTCGGGGGCTCCAGGCATAGCACAGCCTGTTGGGGAAGCTCTGGGTAGCCAGGCCGCGGGGCAGCTCCACGGCAGTGCCCTGGGCTGGCTTCTGTCAGCAGGGCTGCTGTGGCTCAGCGGACCACCTTGTGCAGTGCCTGGTCCTGTGAGGTGGCCACGGAGGGCTCCTGCACCCCTTGCCAGGGTGGGTTCCAGGGGGACAGGGTGGTGTTCTCAGCTTTACCTTGAGAAGTGTCTGGACCACCTGCCCCCGTGACCCCCATGTGTGCCTGTGTGGGGACAGGACAGCAGGCATGGGGGCTGCACCAGAGTCCACTGGCACCAGAGGACAGGAGGAAGCCTCTGTCCCTCAGCCAGCATCTCAGAGCCTGGCCACCCCCAGCACAGGGGTCCTGCCCAAGCTGGGCACAGGCTCACCCTGCTGGCCTGGATGCCCAGGTCTGCCCCAGCTGGGCTCTGGGTGGGCGGGGAGCAGGCTCAAAGCACTGCCTCTGGAGCCCACCCTGTGCAGATGGCTCTCACAGGCTCAGCTCCAAGGGCTGGGGGGCCATAGAGGGGCTTTAGCGGGAATGGTGGCTGGGTCTGTCAGTGGGCGTGGGCTGAGAGTCCCTCCCTCTTGCCCTGGAGGCAGCCAAGGAGGGAAGGAGGCCTGGCCTCCCACTCCAGTGCTACTCCAGAAGCCACAAGGGAGTGAAGCCACACTGGGTGCCCAGTGGACTTGGTGGTGGCCAGACTGGGCCTTGAGGCTACAGCCCCCACGCCAGGCAGGGGTCGTCCAGGCTGGCCTGCACGTGGAGCTGGCCCTCTTTCGAGAGGCACCCTCAGCTGCCAAGAGCTGTGGCCAGGGAACTTTAGGACCCCATGGGCTTGGGCCCCACCCTGGACAGACGCAGCTCTGGGGAGGTGTCTGGGCCCCAGGAGGGGCATTTGCATGACAAATGGATTCCTGGGAAACTGGTGCGGGTGTAATCTGTGGCCGTGTGTGTCTGTGGGTGTGCAGGGCCGGCTCTAAGGGGCCACACAGCCAGCCGAAAATCCCAAACTCAGGGCCACCCAAAATCAGGGGTAACTGCCTGCGGGGCTCGGGTGGACAGTGGCATGTGGGTAAAGAAGCCTGCTGGTTACAGGGAGAGCCTGGTTCTGGGTCACAAAGTCAGGGCCTGGGCCCACTTTGGGCCTTAGAATACGTTTTCATCTGTGAGACAGGGCAGCCACCCAGCCAGCTGCAGATCTGATGGAAGCACCTCATCCTGATCCAGCTCAGGGCTCAGGGAAGGTCAGCACTCCAGGCCCAGAGACCTCAGAGCCAATGCCCCCAGGTCGCCATGCTCCAGTCCCCTCTGTTTCTGCCCTCCCCTGTGGCCTGCGGGGGTGTGGGGCAGGAGGGGAGGGTCATTCTGAGCAGACAGGGAGGCTGGAACACTGTCCTGGTTGGTGGTAGGGACAGGCGGCTTAGGTCCCAGCTCACCGTGCCTCCTGCCTGAGTCCCACTGTCCTTCCTGGCTGCTGGGAGCAGCCACATGGTTTGCAGAGCCCAGCGAACGGTGAGAACTCAGGGCTCATTGTTCAAAATACAGGAAAAAGTGACGTTATAGGTACCAACGGATGAAGCTTGTTCCTTGTTCTGTAATCCATTTCTCAAATTGTCATGGTGTTTTCTGTTATCCAAAATTGTTGGATAACACACATTTATCCAGTCTTTTTTTTTTTTTGAGATGGAGTCTCGCTCTGTTGCCCAGGCTGGAGTGCAGTGGCATGATCTCGGCTCACGGCAACCTCCACCTCCCAGGTTTGAGTGATTCTCCTGCCTCAGCGTCCTCAATAGTTGGGATTACAGGTGCCCACCACCATGCCCAGCTAATGATTGTATTTTTAGTAGAGATAGGGTTTCACCGTGTTGGCCAGGCTGGTCTTGAACTCCTGACCTCAGGTGATCCGCCCACCTCGGCCTCCCTAAGTGCTGGGATTACAGGCGTGAGCCACCGCGCCCGGCCCTGATTTCACCATATATTTTCATTTTGTGCAAGATGAGGTTTGATACGGACGTCAGACCGCAGAACTCCCATGCTGCACCACTAAAATCACACAGCTCATTATCTGTTGCTCAGATGGGCACGTGTGTTTTCTTTTTACCAGAATAGTGGAAATGCCGCACCAAACTGACTCGACTGCTTTTTCTTTTCATTGTGATAAAATATAAGTAACAGAGACGTTGCTGTTGGGTCATTTTTAAGTGTCCAATTCCGTGGCACTAAGCACATCCACGATGTTGTGTGACTGTCGCCACTCTCTATTTCCACAACTTTCTCATGACCCCAAACAGAAGCTTCATTCCCATTAAACACTGACCCCCGCTATCCAGCCCCTGGCAGACACCACTCTACTCTCTGTGTCTATGGATTCAGCGAGTCTCGGGACCCCACACTTGGGACTTGCCCCTCCATGTTGGGCTCATCCCACCGAGTTGAATGTCTTCAAGGTTTGTCCGTGCTGTAGCCACGTCAGAACTCCCCTCCTCTTTAAGGCTGCGTAATATTCCATGGTATTGGTATTCCACATTTTGCTTATCCACTCCTCTGTTGAAGGGCACCAGGGTGGCTTTAACCTTTTGGCCGTTGTGAATGCTGCTGCCATGAACACAGGTGTAGAACTCTCTCTCCCAGGCCCTGATTTCGCTTCTTCTGGGGTATTCACCCAGAAGTGGACCTGCTGGGTCACCTGGGGCTATGGCTTGACTGTGTCTCCCAAAGTTCATGTGTTGGAAACTTGATCCCGAATTCTGTGGTGTTGGAAAGTGGGGCCAGATGGAAGGTGTTTGGGTCATGGGTCCTGAACGGATGAATGGTGTTGTCTCAGCAGTGGGTTTGTTATAAAAGGACAAGCTCAGGGCTGGGCATGGTGGCTCACGCCTGTAATCCCCACACTTTGCGAGGCTGAGATGGGCGGATCACCTGAGGTCGGGAGTTCAGACCGGCCTAGCCAACTTAGTGAAACTCCATCTCTACAAAAATACAAAAAAAATTAGCCAGGCATGATGGCAGGTGCCTGTAGTCCCAGCTACTCGGGAGGCTGAGGCAGGAGAATCACCTGAACCCAGGAGGCAGAGGTTGCAGTGAGCCAAGATCACACCACTGCACTCCAGCCTGAGCAACAGAATACAAAAATACAAAAATTTTTGGAGACTCCATCTCAAAATAATAATCATAAAAGACAAGTTTGGCCTCCTCTTGCACACGTGTACTCTCACTTGCCTGCCCTCCCTCCCCTCCCTCTCTTGCTCTTCCACTTTCTGCCATGGGTGATGCAGCAAGAAGGCCCTTACCAGATGCCAGCCCCTTGAACGTGGACTTCCTAGCCTCGAGAACCATGAGCCAATACATTTCTGTTCATTAAAAGTTACCCAGTCTTAGGTATTCTGTTACAGTAGCACAAAACGGACTAAGACAGGGGACTCCGTGTTGAGCGTTTTGAGGAACTGTCTCCACAGCGCTGCACTGTTTTGCATTTCCAGCAGCAACGCATGAGTGTTTCCGTTTCTCCATGTCCTTGCCAACACTTGCTGCTTTCTGGTTTTGGGGTGGGGCGAGGTGGTATCTCACTGTGGTTTTAATGTACGTCTCCCCAGCTTCTTTGCCGGACACCTCCTTCCTGCCCTTCTCACCCAGCTCAGACTCCACGGCCACCACTGAACCTGCCCTACCCCAGCCCAGCTGCAGGCTCCTCCTGCTCCATCCCTGTCACCATCACTCTGTTCCCTCCCTGTCTGCCCCCACCCCCTCAGTGAGCCCCTCACAGGCCCCCGCTCCAGCCTCAGTCTCCCCTCCACAGTGTCTGACAAACCTGGGGCATTGTCTCTCCTCCTAACAAGACTCCCTGGGCCTTTATCTCCCACTGTCCCCACCCTCTCGCAGGCACACAGGGCTGCGGCCATCCACAGCTCTCAGGCCCTTTCTCCCCAGCCCACCTCCCTCACAGCGTCCAAGATCCCAGGCTCTTGACTCCCCACTCTGCTCCTTCCGCATTTCCTCAGAGGGATTTTCCTCCTTTCCTCACTAACAAATGTGGCTGGCTCAGGCTTGAGGGTGGGCAGCCATGCTCCTCCATCTGCCCTCCTGAGGACGCACCCTCAGTGTTCCATCAGGTCTGAGCATGTCCAGCACCTTCCGTGCCTGGTACCACACCCCACTGGAGACCAGACAGTGGCTCAAGGTAACACAGCCAAAGCAGAGTTCTTTTGTTTTTTTTTTGAGATGGAGTCTCACTCTGTCACACAGGCTGGAGTGCAGTGACGCAATCTTGGCCCACTGTAACCTCCGCCTCCTGGGTTCAAGTGATTCTCCTGCCTCAGCCTCCAGAGTAGCTGGGACTACATGCATGCACCACCACACCTGGCTAATTTTTGTATTTTAGTAGAGTCGGGGTTTCACCATGTTGGCCAGGATGGTCTCCATCTCCTGACCTCGTGATCCACCCGCCTCAGCCTCCCAAAGTGCAGAGATTACAGGTGTGAGCCACCACTCCCAGCCCTAACACGGAGTTCTTGACTTGCAGCCTTCGTTGCCCCTGTCCCAGTGCCACCAGCCGCACCTGTCAGGGGCTCAGGTCAACGCTCCGGTCCTCCAGCGCCCCAGTCCTCCAACACCCCAGAGTCAGCCAGCAAGCCCAGCTGGCTCCACCCTCAACATCGTGTTTTGATCTGTTTCTGTCTCACAAACGACCCCAAGTTTTAGTGGCTTAAAACAGACACATTTATGACTTTCCAGTGGGTCTGGAATCCAGGTCAGGTTTAGCAGTTTCCCTCTGCCCCAGGGTCTCCTGCAAGGCTAAGATCAAGGGGCTGCCTCGGGCTGTGGCTTCATCTGAAAGGTCATGTATGCATCTTGAATTCTGCATAAAACAGTTTTATACAATAAAAGGCAACTTCTCACCGCTTCTCTGGCCCCAAAAGGGGCATGGAGTTTCCTGGGGGACCTGGCGAGCAGTGATACTTTTTCTCAGGTCCCAACCCCCCAGAGCAGCGTGGGGTCAGGAGCTCTGTGCTGGCACAGGTGCACCCTGAGACGCATGGCCCGCTGCCACTGTGGCTGCAGCAGGCTGCTGGGGCTCTGGGTGCCTGGCATTGCAGCCTGAGGTTGGGGCAGAGGCTGCCCCCTGGTGTGCTGACTACCTGGCTGTCCACACCTCCTCCACCAGCAGGGATTTTGGCGGCCCAGGTGCCCACGTGCAGAGAACAGGTGCTTGGGCCAAGGCCAGGTACAGGAGGAAGTGGGACCCGGGAAGCCTGGACAACCCCAGTCCCGCCCTGGGCATTGGAGTGTCCCTTCTGCCCACAGGCCTGGTCCCCAGGCCCAGCAGGGTGAGAGCCAGTCTTCCAAGCCAGGACAGGGTTGGGGGATGCAGCGCTGGGTGGCTGAGGCCCAGCCATCCTGTGTCACAGCCTCCTTCACGGCCAGAGTAAGGTGGCCCTGCTGGGGGTGACCAGGCCTGGGCCTGTGCTTCGCAAGTCCTGGGCTAGACGGGATGTTAGACCAGGATCTTCCCAGAGGGACAGTGGGGGCAGGAGTGCAGCTGAGGATAGGTCGGGGCCCACACTCAGGACTCTTAGTTCCGGCAGGGTGGCTGGTGGCCAGCTGTGGCCTGGGTGACTGCAGGCGGGGAATCCTGGTGAGTCTTGAAGTGGAAATGTCCATCCTACCAGTCAGGCCTGAATCCTCAAACTGCAGGGGGCCCGCCTGCCGGAGGCTGCTGTCCCTGTTGGGGGCCATGGCTAGGAGTGTCTAGCTTGGGTGTCTGGCTCGGCAAGGCTGTGAGTTTGGGCCTCCCTCCTCCAGCACTAAATGGGTGCAGCACTCACACACATGTGCACACATGCCACCCCCATGCGTCTGGCTGGCTGGGGTGCTGCTCCCCAGGGGTCCCTTCCTCCAGGAAGCCCTACAACCTGTGTTCACCTTCTCCTTTCTGGGTGGCATGACCTCCAATGACCTCAAAGGTGGGGAACTTTATCCATGAAGGAAACCCTGCCTTCCCCTCATGCCTGGTGGGTGGGTCCTTCCCAAAAGGCCTGGGCATGGGGGGCCTTCAGAGCCCCGAGTTCCACTCACAGCTACGATGGGCTGTGTGGCACCCA